>RJWM01015186.1:0-48552 GCA_004363535.1 Dasyprocta punctata
TACCCATATATATTAATTTGAGAATTGCTATCACCTAGTTTTTGATGTTTTGCTAGGAGCAGTCATACTTTTAAGTGATAGTGTTTATTTTGGCCCAGTGAATAAATATGGAATATAATCTCTTTGCTTTCTCTTCTTCTTTAGAATGAGTATGTGCATATGCATATATTCATGCAAATGACTTGGAGAACAGTTTGTAAGTGACACAATCTCTTGTAATAAAAATACTGCAAATTTCAACCATTTGGACCATGATCTAGCTTTACTGGCCTTGTGATCTTATGTCAATGGTTGTAATGAATTCAGTTCTATTACCATTTAATATCTCCTTCGGCTGAATTGTGACACCAATACATCACAGAATGTAGGTTATTAGATGCATAAAAATAAATAATTTGAGAGTGCTTTCTCACATTTGAGATTTAATTCTCCCTCTGCTAGGAGTGTTATATTGAGAAGGACATGTGTGGCAGATCGTTCAGCCTTTGCAATTACAGTCTTCAATTTTTAGACTTTTTTTCCTTATGATTTTCACATTCCTATACCATTCTTCAGCCACAAAGCCTACCACTAGATAACTGGCTTTGGGGGGTAAATTTTGCATCTTACTTTTCCTGTCACTGGTGGATATTTTTTCTGTTCTGTTTTTATTGCTTAGATTTCTCACATAGCACATAAACCACACATCCTAAAGTGACGATGCTGGGTTTAGTCCATTTTTAAGAGGCTGACTGTCTTCTAGCTTCTGCCCAGAAGAAGAAAACACTCAAGACATAAAAAATTGCCAGAACTTATTCACTGGTTTTGATGAATAAATATTTGTACTGACAAGGTGGAAAAAAATATCTAAGTGTGAAGATCTTTGAGCAGGAAGATTTCTGACAGTTGAGGTTATCCGAGCTGGGAATAAACATGGAGGCGGAGAATGGAGGGGGAGAGAGGTGGTAGTTTCCCATTCCTCAAGATGACAGGGCAGAAGACTTGAAGGTTAGGTCCTGAAGGGCTAATTCTTCATTATAGTACTTACAGAGGTGGAGGATAGGTGGGATAGTATCAGCTAGTTCTCAGTGTTCTAGTAATAAAATTAAATAATATAACTATCCCAAGGAATATCAACACAATTATATTAATATATCAAGGGATTCTCTGTAAATGAATGTAGTGGTCTGGAGAGCAATGTATTGCAGTGAACTAGTGTACTTCCTTTTATTTTTGTCATTAACATCATTTATCTAGTAGATGTGGTCTTTGGTAGAGAGTAAATGAAGTCGAATAAGACATAGTCCATTCCCATTAGAGATACATGGTCAGTCTGTGTGGCAGGGATAAGCATCCCCTGGCCTCATCTGCAACCAGTGCAGTTGAAGTGAGAGCTATGACAAAGCACCCAGGTTATGTGAGGTTAGGAGACAGAAGAGAGAGAGACTGATTACAATCAAGGACAGGAATCTGGGACTGTCTGGTAGTAGAGCTGATATGTGAGCAGAGGAAGGCTAGGACTTTGACAGTAGGAAAGAAAGAGATAAGGTGGATAGAAGAAAGTCAGGAGAATCCCAGTCCAGACTGTTGAAATGGAGGCTATGGTAGAGCATCAGTGAGAGAGAAAATTGGGAACCAATCAGAGAATGTCCCGTGCCACTTTGTAGATGACGCGGAATAGCTGATGGTTTTGTTGTTGTTGTTGCTGTTTTTGTGAAGGCAGTGTTAAAACTGGATTGTTCTGTAAAATATAATTTTGTTTGCTCTCTTGAATAGGACATCAGAAACCGGTCACTCTGGAAGACAGCAAAGATCATTCCTTTTAATTTACCCCTTGCCTTGGCTTTGTCCTCTTGGTCCCCCTTCAGGAACTCCTCTTTCTCTGCTAGTGATTTGATGTTTATTTCCAAGGTTCTATCCTCAGTCTATTCTTGTTCTTTCCATTTCCTCTGGGTAAATTATATCGCCATGGCTTCAATTACAGCAATATAATAACGACCCTCAGAAAAGCCTTTCTAATCTTTTGCCTGTATTTTCAATTCTAACTACATGACCTTCTAGCATCTTCAGCTAAATGTGTCCCCAAACCTGATTCCTTTTCCCCTAGTACTTGTTTTTTCTGTTCCTCTCAACTGGCATTGTTACCATCTGCTATCTAAAAGTGAAAATGCTATCCAAAGTGAAAATGTGAGAATCATCCTTAATTTTGGTCCCATCCATACCTGACAATTCCAAGCAATTAATCACTAGTGGTCAGATCTACCCCTTAAATATCAGTGTTATCTCTCTTATCTCTATAACCACATAGGCTGTGTAGGACAGGGTTTCACAGACTGAAATATGTCACCTGGGGAGAGTGTTCAAATGCACTTCAAGACTTTGTAACATTTTCTTCCCTTCCTTTTCCATCTCTTCCTTTCCCTTCCCCTTCTTTTCTTCCTTCCTTCCTGCCTTCCTTCCTTTCTTTTCCTTCTTTGCTTCCTCCTTCTCTTCTTCCCTCTCCTTCTTTCTTTCTTCCTCTTCTTAGCCCTGGGGATGGATTCCAGGGTCACTTCCATGCTGAGCATGTGCTCTACCACTGAGCGACACCCCCAGCTCGAATCTAGATTTCTTACAAGCCCTGATGGCCTTATCCAGCAAGGGTAAGGCTTTGACTAGCAAGGTTTTATATAACATGCATATTTCATGTGCACTATGGAAAGAGTCTCTGATCTCTTTGACTTGTAGCTCATTCCTCTGTTCTCCTGACAGACACCCCCACACACACTTTGGAATTTAATGGCCTCCTGTTTTCTCAAGCAGATGCTGGTAAACTTTTGCTATAGAGTCAGATGACAAATACTTTAGACTTTGCCAGCCATATGGTCTCTTTAGCAACAACTCAGTTCTGAGGCAGTAGGGACAAAACGGCCATAAACAAATGAATCAGATTTTGTTTATATGCCATAGTTTGCCAATCCCTACCAGAGGATAAAGTTTAAATTTCCTGGTGTAACTTGCAAAGCCCTTTAAATACCCACAACCTGGAATCAGCCTCCTTGAGCCTCTTGCCCATGCTACTCTTGTTCTTCCCACAAAGAATTCTTTGGGTATGGTCATGGTGCCATGTCTTTGCAGTTGCTGTCACATCTGTCTGAAAGACAACATCCAACTTTAGGCTCTAGCTGTCCTCCAAATGGACATGTAACTAACTGAAGGAATCTCTCTGTCCCCTGAGATTTTAAAGAATCCATACGCATCTCTACTTTAGCACTTGGCGCATTTATCTTACTTGCTTCCTCGAAACTGAGACCCCTGAACTCCAGGAGAGGAGGCATCTTTTCATAATACATTGTTGGCTCAATCAAGGCGCAACATACATTTCTGGATAAGTGAGCTGTTTTCTATAATCTAAAGAGTTAAAATGTAAATGTGGCTTTGTGCTTACATTTGGTTTGGCAGTGGTAACTTCAGTTCACCAGTCCAGCTTTAGACAGCATGTGTTCTGATTTTTAAATCTTGGGCCCAATAAAACACTATTTTGTGACATAGCATTGTGTACATGGCTATAAATATGGAATGAGTGGCACTTGGTTGGAATGGCATTAACACAGGGTCCCCATTTGTTTGGCCAATTTGAAGGAGACAAAACACCTCCATTTCCAGCAGCAGTACCCTCCAAACACTATAACTCTTGACATTTAAAAAAAATTCTAATGAGCAAAACCTTGGTCTCTCTCTCTCTCCCTCTCTCCCTCTTTCCCTCTTTCCTCTTCATCTTGGATTTTGGATTGAAAGAGGAGGCAGTCTCTGAATAAGGTGAAACAAATCATGTCAGTGTGATTGATTGAGGCTGTGCTTGGCACACCCCAGGTGATTGTGTTGGATAGAAGAGTCATCAATTCACTCCCCCAAAAGGGTGTATGGGGAAATCATAAATATTTCACAAAATGTGGGGTGGCATCTGCTTTCCTTCTTATTTACTGAGGACAGTGCCTGCTAGAGTGTTCCTCCTCCACACAGTCGTCCCCAGTTCTGATCTTTCAAAGACTTATTTACCTGCTGATGAGACAGGTTGCTGTTTCTACCATTTTCCGTTGAGTTTTCATTTTGATTTTTGATAACTGCATATTCTCCAGAGGCTGAACTGTTTTTTATTATGCATTTTCTGGGAGGCCAAGGAAAACACGTATTCTTGGTTATCGGTTTGAAGTGGGAGCAGTTTCTAAAGTGCAGATGCATTTTTCAGGCATTAGGATGTTGTGATTTGGGGATGGGAAGCTGAGTTCTAACCTCACAATCAAGGGGCAGATCAAGGAGCACTTTGGAATTTTACTTGGGTGCTGTTGCTGCCTGTGCATTCTCATAATACTTTGTGTTTTTCAAGGTCCTTTTGTAGGGATAGCATCCCATGAGTGCCACAGAAGCCCTGGAAAAAGGGCGGAACTTAGAGGAGAGGGAGGTAGACTTTATGCAAATGAAAGGGCATCTAGGGGCGGAGGGAGAACGACGGAGGGAAGGTGAAGGGTATGTAAAAAGGATTAATATGTATGTGTTGGTACCAACTCCCCAGGAAATATGTGTTCATTATGTATTGCAGACATATACTAATAAAAAAATTTAATAAGAATAAAGAATTCACAGAAAGGAAGTAACCAAGGCTCAGATAGGTTAAGACATTTGCTTGAGCTTCTTAAACTGTTTGTTGGCTGTTTCAGGATTAAAGGAGAGACCATCCTGCCATAAAAGTCTTAAGTATGCACAAAAGGAGTCTTCAAAATGGTGCATTTTTTTTTTTGACCTGATAATTGTGGTATGTTTGGAGCATTCAAAAATCAGTAAAGATTTAAAATCATAGTCAGCAGTGGGTGTTATTTATGTTCTATTGGCCTCTTTTCAGCGAGGAGGACAAATTGGAGCGGGAGCAGGTGGAAGTGAGTGATTTGTTTGTGGTCGTGAAACATGTCACTGTAGGAAAGCGACAAGACTCTATGACTTTCCAGGCTCAGCTCGGTTGGGTCATGCTGCTCTTGACGTCTCTCCTGCTCGATCCAAATAATGAAACTGCAGAGGTGACAGCATGCCTGTAATCCCGCGGTGGGTCTGCGCGTCAGCTGTGCCGTCTTTTCCACCACCACCACCACTGTCATGTCCTGAAAATGCAGCTGCCCCGCCTAGTGCAGTAGCCTGATGTTTGTTAAAATTATTATAACCGAGTTATTGCGTGGCCGTGTTGTACCCCACACTGTCTCTGGAAGAGGCAAATTGTTACCAGGTTCCTGGTTGTAAGCATTAGCCATTTTTTTAAAAAAAAATTATTTAAATAGGAACTTCCATATAAACACTGGAAACAGCTTGGAAATGTAACTGGAGATGTGTGTGGTAACTAAAGACCAAAACAAGCACAAATCTGAAGCTGTTTTGGTTTGAATGTTGCCCCCACACCAGGCCATTTAAAACAGAAGGCAGTTCCTGCTTGTTTTTTTCTTTGTAATGAAAAAGTCTGGAAGCGAGCATAATATTGAGAGAGATCGTGTAAAATATTATACAATGTATGTTCTAATAGCTCTCTGAGTTTGTGGGTAGGGGCCTGTATCAGGCAGGATTTAAATACTAAGCTTTTCCATCCTGTTGGTACTTCTTCGTGGTTGGACTATTTTTGTGTCTGGTGCTAATGGGGATAACAGCAAACCCATAAATAGAGTTAAAGGACAAAGAGAAGCATCAACAGTGAACTTAAGGGCAGCAAAGGAATCCAGTGAGTCTAGAGTTGGACTGGGCTGACTGCTCACCCTCTGCCTCATTATAAACATAAATCAGTGTAGAGGCCGAGAGGCGGATGCCTGGCGGCACAGTGCAGATTCAGGCTGTCCCTACAGATGCCTGCTTATCACCCAGCAGTGCTGGACCACTTTGGGGAGAGGCTCTGATATGAGTTTGTCTCCCTGAAACTGGTTTCCTTGTGGTTTTCCTTGGGGCCTATTTTGGCTTCCTTGACAAGTTTTAGCAAAGATAGGATTTGTTCTGTTTATGTAATTCAAATACATAATTGTTTCACCTTTGGTTCTAAGTCAGTGAGACTGTTGACCTAGGTCATGGAATCAAGCTCATTTTTTACCTAGAAATGATATTATCGAATCTGATGAATCCTTCAAATCCTTCATTTATCTATTTGGTCAGGAGCTCAACAAATACTTCCTGAGTGTTAATTATGTGGCAGATACATAATTAACAGGTATTCTAGGTATTGAGATACAAGAGTGAATAATAATATAACAAGAATAAGAAAGGAAGCATTTTTAGGGTGTTATGTGACTGGTGTTATTCTAATTGGTATTTGCATATTAAAAAACAAGTACATGCCATGGTTTCTTACATTATTTCCAATTCACAAGTAAGAACATTGAAGTGTAAGAAATTTGCCTGCAAGTAAATTGCCCAAGGTTAAGCCCTTAAGCACTGAAACTTTCACTCATATTATTTCATTATTCCATTATTCTTTCATTATTCTAACTTTCATTACTCTAATAAATTTGTAACTGATCCTGATTTCTAGTTCTTTCCCTTAAATTTACGTTTGTAAATATTTCGAATCAAGGGCCTTTTTCCCTATCTTCCAGAGAGCAGGAAAAAATCTTTCCCTTTTCTTTCTTTTTCTTTTCTTTTCTTGCCTTTCCTTTCCTTTCCTTTCCTTTCCTTTCCTTTTCTCTTTCCTTTCCTTTCCTTTCCTTTCCTTTCCTTTCTTTTCCTTTCCTTTTCTTTCCTTTTCTTTTCTCTTTTTGATCCTAAAGAGAAATTTATTAAACATCTCAGACAAAACATTATGATAGGGTACATATAAAACATATCTTGCCCTTCAGGAATGGGTATCTAATAGGGAAAATAAAGGATAAAAACAAAATAAAATTCAGGAAGGGTTGGATGGGGATAATTGGTTTAAGAAAAGTAGAATGACAGAAATTTCAGAGAAAGGAGGCAACAATTTCAGGAAGAAGAAAGCAACAAAGAGGAGGTAATGTCTGAACTGTGTTTTGAGAGAAGATGAATTTGGTTGCAAGAACACACAGGTTGCTATAACAATCAACTGATGCCATCAGAACTCGCCCCACATCTCAGAGGTTTAAAATGTTATTTACTCTTCCTTGTGTCTGTGTGTTGGCTGGGGATTCCCTGACCTCACCTTGGTCTGGTTGAGCTTGTTTCCAAGTTGCAGCTGGTTTCACATCTTCCACATGTGTCTGCCATCCTCCATATATAACTGCATGACCTGAGAACAGAAATGTTTCATGATGACGACAAAAGGCAGGTGACCAAGTCCTACTATGTGAACATGTTAAAACTCTGTCCTGTGTTATATTCAGTCATTTCCCATTAGCCAAAAGAAGTGATGTGTCCCAACCCAACATGGACATGTAGGGAGAGAGCCTCTGCCCACAGCGGTGGGGGGACTACAGTAAATAAATGTGAGGTTGTAGCTTAAATGATCCCCTCCTGTGCAAGATGAATGTCAGCAGAAGCATCATGGAGGTGGGGAAGAGTAAGCAGTGGGCAGAGCGGAGAGTTTATTGAAGCTGGTGGATTGGAGAAACAGAATGACTGTAGTATTGAAGACCTGGAGCCTGGAATTATGAAAATGATTCCATAAAACTGTATAACTATTGAAAAAGCAAAGCTAAGACTTGAAAATAGTTTATCTTGAGAGTGGCCCTCACTGTTTAGATCTTGGGTCTTAGAGTCCAATATTGTACCTTCAGCCTATTAGTGAGAT
The DNA here is from genome assembly GCA_004363535.1 of Dasyprocta punctata. Taxonomy (NCBI): domain Eukaryota; kingdom Metazoa; phylum Chordata; class Mammalia; order Rodentia; family Dasyproctidae; genus Dasyprocta; species Dasyprocta punctata. The sequence goes on from RJWM01015186.1 coordinate 7,727, forward strand.
ACTCTTGCGGGTTGAATTGTGTCCCTTAAAAAGATCAAGTGAAGTCCTAAACCCTAGTTCCTATGAATGTGATCCACCCCCACTGGGCCCATATGGAACCTATGTGGTATTGAAAGAATACAGTTACTATTTTCATTGTCAGTTTTAAAAATGCCTCTATTTCACAAGTACTTACAATGCAATATGAACAGTTAAATATAATGATGACTACTGACTTGATATACCTTAGAAAGTTCTTTCCCTTATGGTAGTTTTTAAAAATGAAGTGGTGCATGGTTTAATCCAGTCTATCTCTCCTTTGATTTTATTTGCCCATTACAAATTTCCATGTGATCAAGGAGTCACAGATTGGAGACCCACAACTGTGATCCAAGGAACTCAAGGGCTGCCCAAGGCAGTCTTCACTCCGAGTCCCCAGAAAGGAATCAGTCCTACTGACACCCTGAGTTTAGACTTCTAGCCTCCCATACTGTGAGACAATAACTTCTGCCACCCAAGTTGGCGATGCTTCGATACAGCAGCCCTAGGAAACTAATGAAACCAAGTCTCATTTTCAATGAACGATTTTTCTATTTCACCCTAGAGTCATTTTACTTTTTGTTTTTTTTGATCAGGAAAGAAATTTTAATTTCATTAAGTCTGTGACATTTAATAGGATCATCAAATTTGTCAAAAAATTATAATTTGCTGCAGTGACCAATCAACCCCATGCTAGTTTAGGAGTAAACAATCAAATGAATAATGTTTGTTCTTCCTCATTTTAAAAAAAAAGTTATTCACAATACTGAACTTCAAGACTCCATGGGTTCTAAGGTGAAAGTGATCTGGAATTGACTGAACAATGAGAAATAGATAAATAATGATTACACACACAGAGAGATACATGCATACATACTTACATACGTACATACATATCTACATACAAACATATTTCCCTCAAATAGGAAAACAGTCTTCCAGTTCTTGTCTTGGTCTCTTTGAGCTGTTATAACAAAACTAGGCAGTTTATAAACAAAAGACATTTATTTCTTATGGTTCTGGAGTCTGGGAAGTCCAAGTTCAGGGTGTCAGTATATCAGGATTCTGGAGAAGATCCTTTTCCAGGTTGTAGACTACAAACTTTTTTCTGCATCTTCCTAATGTTATCACCTTGGGCGTTAACATTTCAACATACGAATTTTGCAGGTACAAGAGCATTCAGACTGGTATTTATGTAATATTAAAGGCATATGGTTACTATTTTCAATGACAATTTTAAAAACATATCTTTATTTCAGAAGTATATATGATGCAATACAGACAGTTAGACGCAATGATGACTGCTTAGAAAGTCTCATCCCTCATGGCACTTTTCAAAAATGAAATGGTGCTTGGGTTGATTCAATCTGTCTTTCCTCTGGTTTTATTTGCCCATTGCGAATTTCAAGGTGGCAGACCAAGGTCAGGTCCATGTCTACGGCAAATAACAAAGCAAACCGACTGCACCGATCCCAAACCCATCACCCTTTGCTGGGGCAGACTCTCCTCTGACCTCCTAATGTACTCCAAGAAGAGTGACAATAGGCAGAGGGAGAGTTTATAGAGATTCTCTAGTGCTTTCCTTAGAGAAAACTTTGGAATGCTTTTTATGAAGAAGTATTCTTTTGCAAAAAAAAAAAAAATTTTTTTTTTTTACTTGAGTCTCCAAGATGTAAAATAAATGGCAACTGTGAACATGTTCCTTAAGTTATTTAGACCTTCCCGAGGGGGAGTGACTACTTCATAGTCGACGGAATCTTTAAAGTAAATCCATGTAGATCTGGAGTTGGGGAGAACAACAAGAGTACTTTGCAGTAAACAATTGCCTTAAAATAGTGCTAAGCGTGGTCTTCTCTGTGCATGCCTTAGGCTCAGTGAGAGAACTTTGTATCAAGGATCTTATTTAATCCTCATTACAGTGCTAGAGGTCAACTGAGCAAATTGAGGTATAGAGAATTCAGGTGATTTGCTCAGGATCACAAGGAAAAGAATCTGTTACAAGCCCAGTCCCTTTGTCATTATGCTAACCTGCTTCTTTAAAATGGACACGATGAAATGTCCAAGTTTAGTCTCTCTATGTAGGGAATCGACTATCTGACATCAGACTTGGCATTTTTACTTTTTTGTGTATGTTTATGTGGTACAGGATTGAACTCTGGATCTTCACGCTGAGCTACATCTCTAGCCCTTTCATTATTTTTTATTTTGAGACAAATTCTCCCTAAGTCACTCTGTAGCCCAGGCTGGACTTGAACTTGCGATCCTCCTGCCTCAGCCTCCTTGGTGGGATAATTGTCTGATTCTTATATAACTGCTGAAGGGATATATTACATTGTTTTTTACTGGCCAGTAACATTGCTCATCAGTTTTCCAGCTGTTTCATGTATCTATCTATGATCATAAAACTTCTTATTTTACAACATTTCCCTACAGGAGGACCCAATTTCCTTTTTTCTCTCTCCTTACCTACTACAAAAAAATAAAAAATACATTGAAGGTGATAACTGATTGGTTATTAACAGTGCTTCATGACTAATACATACTGCAGGCTGGGGATTTAGTTCAGTGCCAAGGTGCCTGCCTGACAAGTACAAGGTCCTAAGTTCATTTTCCAGTACAAAATAATAATAATAATAATAATAATAATAATAACCCCAGAAGTGACCCATTTCTTCTGTGTTAATTTTGCAGTTTGCATTTGAGGTAGTCAAGAAAAACAGGCGTTCTACCAACTATCACCCCGTGATCTCATCTGTAACTTTCTTTTCATCTTTAAATGGCTTTCCTCAAGAGTACTTGGTGCCACACTCAGAGATGTAGTCTGTCTTCAGTCTTTCTCCCAACACATACACTCAGATCTTCCTAACAACCCATTCTGGTTTTTTTTTATCATAAATTACCTCTAACATTAGCCCTACTTCCTGTAATCACTCTTTTATCTACACTATATTTCATAATTAGTACCCTATTAAGATGTTCTTGTATGTTGTTTTATAAATTATATTGAATTTTTATGAACTTATTGGATTGCTACATCTCTAGAACTTTTTATTATTATTGCTTTTTCATTTTGAGACAAGTTCTGGCTAAGTTGCAAAAACAAATGAGTCTTATCTTGTGATCTTCCTTCTTTTGCCTCTCAGAATGCTCGAATTACCAGCACGCATCACTAGAGCTGCGAGGGGTACCTGTCTCTTGTATTTACTTTACATTTTCCTTTCCCTCCATGCCTGCTAAAGTTTTGAGCTGGATTCATCAACAGGATCAATTACTTGAAATGTAAAATGGAAATAGAAATGCATAATGGTTAAGAAGGAAAATTCTGGCAAACTCCGCATAACCTAAATTCAAGTTCTGGTCACATATTGGTTCTATGGCTTAGGATATATTATTTAGCTTCTCTGAGATTAATTTTCTTCACCTACAAAACTGAAGTAATTTGGGTTCTTACAACAGAGAATCATGCTGAGGGTAAAGAAATAAAAAGGTAAAAATTCAGCATTACACTTCAATGAATGATAGTTGCTTAATAAACGATAGCTATTGCCAATAAAATTCTGTGACTAACTGACTTTCACCCAATTTTATAGATTGTCAAGAGAAATTTTAGGTTTCTATTTTTTGAAGAACACAGAAAAGTTCTAAATAAGTTTTAGTGATAGAACATTTGCCTACCATACACAAGGCCATGGACTTGATCCCCAGCATCACAAAAATATATTTAAAAAAATCAAATGGTTTTTCTTTCAAAGACATGTTTTATCCTTCTATGTTTTTGCACACATGTACAAACTCATTTGTATACACAAATTTCTTTGTAGATAAAAACTAAAGCATAGCCATCATATAGATTTTGTTCAAGACAATAATAAAACATTCTTGTCCAAAGAAAGTTTGACATGCATAAAGTTGAGAGAAGATGAAGCGAGATTACCCATTTTCTTGTTATATTATGGTAAAGCATTACATTTTGCACTTTTATCATTAAGTTCATCATTTTATTCAACCCACTTAATGTGTGATGTCAAATTAGCAAGTACTGTTTTATTACTGTCTTTTTCAAATGAAGAATCTCTCTGGAGAGGTACTGGCCTCAGGTTAAGTATAAATGGCAGGGTGAGGAGAAGGCCCGTTGCTAGGCTCGTCCCCAGCCACCTTCTGATTCTTTTCTGTTGACACCCTTGTCCACAATGCTTTCGTGGCATGTTTGGCTAAGTTTTCTAACAGTGTCACAAAATTTAAACCAACTGATCCTCTACTGGATTTGGACTGATTAAAATTCTGAGAGGAAGAGAGCGCTCATGAGGGAGGAAATCTCTATGAACCGAATGTTTTCTCTGATGTGCCCTGGAGCCGTGGGAGGTTGACATCGTGCTCCTTGAGCTGAAGAGATAAAGAAATGCACTGCTATGTGGTGAACTGATTTTTGCAAGGATTGGAACACAAGGTTTTGTCATTCTTAAGCCTATCCACTTTCCCTTACGCAATCCTGTTTCCCCTGCTTATGAGGATCAGAGAATCAACGTAGTACCCATTTTCAACCTTCCTATATCTTCAAAGAAATTCTGAGTGAGAATGTAAAAGGGGCAGCTGGAAAAATCTGACCTCACTCCACCAGAGAAACAATCAGACAGAAAACAAAACAAAACAAAACAAAATTACCACCAGTGAAAACATTGCCACTGCTTTCTGACCTGCATGTAATTTTTTTAAAAATAGGGGACCCTAAAAAGGAAAGCTTTCTGATATTCCTTTGAAAACTACATGTTCAGCAAATTCCTTTTTGATTAGACTATGGTTAATTTAGCCTCTCCTGAGAAGTTAAAAAAAAATCCTATTTCTCTTGATTACTCTATATTTATGAATAACTAATAGCCAGGACAGAAAGGGCATAAAGAAAACGTGACCGTTTCAATCAGTGTCTTGTGTAAGAACCAAAAGCTCACCTGGGTGGTTGTGGCAGGAAACACGCCTCGCTGCTCCAGTAGTTTATTTGGGCCCCGCCTCCTCCCCCAGTTCTGCTTCTCTCTTTGATGGTCACCAGTGTGGTCCAATGGCATGAGGAGCAGAGGCGAATCTCTATATAATAAAGTTTGTTGTGTGACTGTAGGTGAGTCATTACTGATCTCTTAGGCTTTGATCCTGCCTCTTGAAATGCCACATAATTATTCTCACAGAGGGTTTGGGGCACGACTCATTCAGAAAACTGTCACTCATTGAGCAAATTGCTATTGAGGCTCATGTAACGTTTTCCTGGTGGGCTTCACCATACGTGGCTGTTTTCAAGGTAAACGGATCGCCTTGCTTCCCTGGGGAGGCCAGACTGTCCTTCCCCCTCACTCCTTCACTCTGGCTGTCCTGGGTGAACATGGTATCCACCGGGAGAGTACTGCTGTATTTTCCCAGGTTTTGGAGTGGTTTGCTTTCGTCAGATACTGTGGTTTGTTCTGGATCCTACGGGTTCCTTCTGGAGTCGTGAATGGGGTGGAGAAGGACTAGGGGTCAGGGATCAGCTCACACGCAGTGCCCTTATGAGGAGTCCCCTTGAGGTTTTTATAATCATGAGTCATTATTCACTCTGTAATTTTCAGATGTGATTAGTCAGGATACAAACAGCTTTGTGCTGAATGGGTTTATGAAGGCATGTAAGTGTAGGACGCCAGACAGTTCAACAGTTTTACCCACTGTTAAGTATTTTATAGCCTCCTGTCTTCAAGTCATCAGTGAGGACTGAGAAAAAAAAATGCCAAAACTAGCCTGACATGTTCAGTAATCAGGCAAGTAGTTGAAGATACTTGGTCAAAATCCTCTGAATACTCAACTGTATGGACAAAATGATAAAGTAGACACTGTTATTATATTGAGTTGATGGATGGGAAGACTGGAACATTTGCAATTTGACTTTATTTTTTTCCTGTTCAATGACAACTTCAGGCTTCAACCATGCTCCAGTCCACATTTTCCTCTTGAAAGAGAAAACACATGAATTATTCTGATTGACCGGGGAACATTGGCTGATAGAATATTGTTCTTCGCTTCTATTTCTAGCGTTCCTTGTCCGTCACATAATGATCACTGAAATCAAGGACTGAGCTGGCAAACACTATCAGCACAGACTCCTCTGGTGAAGCCTCAGTGTGATAAAAATTTTTGCTTTCATCTTCTCATTGATTTGGGAGGCCTCCTGTAGTCAGCTGGAGGCTCTCACTAGGGGCTATGAAACCCACTCTCAGGTGACTGCACACACCCACAAAGTCAGCTTTTTGGGTATGTTGTCCCTAATCTTATCATTTCTTGATATTTCTTTGATTGTACTGCAAATTCATGTAGGAGTTCATTTATTCATGTATCCAACCAGTATTTTGTTGAGACTTTCTATATGACATTATTTATATGATTTTATCTGTTCAGTAGCATCTCTAATGATAAGTAATAGTGTAACTCTAATGGAGGGAAGTAAAAAGACATGGCCCAGGAGATAGGAAGATCCTTTATATTGATAAAAAGCAGAATTGGTGAAGAGATGGGTGTATGTGTGCATTAATGTGTGTATGTGTACATGTGTGTGTGTGAGAGAGAGAGAAAGAGGAAAAGAGAGAGAGAAACAGAGGAAGAGAGAAGAGATACAGAAACCAAAGCCCTTTGGAAAACTGACCCATTTGTCTCTCCATTGCAGGAATGTTTAAGTATTGGGAAAGTAATGGCGGTATGTTCTTTGCCCTCATTGTGCTTTTATTCAATGAATAGGATAGTCGGGGATTTTTACTTCAGAAAAAATTTCTGTGGTATTCCAATCTTTGGTAAACAGTAGAAGCTCTTGCAGGTCTTGGAGGCCTTTGACATCACGGACAAGGGAGAAGAGAAATAAAGCATGTTTTATCATGCCCCTCCTGCTATTGTCACCAACACCTTCACTGCCCACACCACAGGCACCTCACACTCAGGCAAGGGTAGATTGGCTCCTCCATGTTTTAGTGAGAAGGGATCCTCAGAGGGCAAATTTAGCTTCTGTGAGTGAGGAAGGAAAAGAAGAGGAGGCTATGCACGATGAAAGAGGTGTGTAGCAATGAACCAGTGCTCCTTGGTCATGGCTGTGGAATAGAATCGCTCAGGAGGTTTTAAAATTCTTGAGATCTGGGATACGACAGACCAGTTGCTTCAGACTATGGGTGGGGAGGAGGGGAGTCCTGCATCTGTAATTTTTAGAATTTCTCTGGTAACTCCAGCATGCAGCTAATGCTGAGAAGGACTGTTGACAATGATATTTACAGAATATTATATGAAAGGAATGCTTGGGCAAGAAGGAACCTTAAAATCACCCAATATAGTTGCTTGTTTGCACAAAGAAACTATTGGTGAAAAGAGTAAAGTAGTGGATGAAAGTGTTTAAATTAATCAGGAGTGGCACTGAGCGCCCTTCTTTTGCCTTTGACTTGGTGGCTTCCGACTAAAGACTTGAGTAGAGCAACTTCCATAAGCTAAAGTAAATGCGTTACTTTTGACCTTTTATCCCAAATTGTTGTGGAATCTTCTTTTTAATTTTTGGGGCTATTTCTAAACATTTAAGTGTTTTACAATCTGTTTTGATAGGTTTGCTTTATTGTCGTTGTAGCCCTGTTTTTCCATCTCAAAGAATATCCAGAAGGCTAAGGATAGAAAAGTAATTTAAATTTTATCCAGTTTTTGCATAAATGGTGCATCTTTGCTGTCTCAGAAAAGGACTAGGGAATCAGAGGTCAACGCGAAGCACCTCATTTATATGATAATTACCAGTAAGCGGTGGCCAGTGATTCATGATACAAATCATTTGTTCCTCTGGGACTTGTATGTTTACTGGGCAGGAAGTATGTGATTATGTCGTACTAATTAGTTTCTAGGTGACAGAAAGAATGTAGCACAATTGAGACTAAGTTTGGTAATTGTGTGCTGTTTAGTTTCTTTATTTACTTGTTGTGGCAGAGTTTTTAATTTAATTTTTAATCCACAGGAATTCTCTCGGTGAATCCACACCTGGATGACTGGATACTTACCTTCACATTATCACTTTCATAGTTTAAAACATGCTTGAATATGCTAATCTTATGTAATCCTTGCTTCCAGTCCTCCTGGGCATATATTATTATTGTTATAAAATTCTCTTTACAGATTAACAAACTGAGCAGAGACATTAAAGATTTGAAGGTTCTACAGCTAGAAATGTGGCATATTACTTGGTATTCACATCACCTGTGACTACTAGTGCTAAGGAATGGTAATGAACCACCGACACCCATCACCATTTCACTTAATTTTTCTAATCTTCTCAACTACTGGAAAAAAAAGCTATGAAGAAAAGTGATAATAGAAAACTGTTGTTTTAGAAAGTGGGAGGTCAAAATAATATAGATCTTGGTAGGGGGGAGCATAAATTCAGAGGTTGTGATTTTACAGCGGAGATAAAACAGCTTCAGTGGCAAGAGCTGATATAAAACAATAGAATGCTTTCTGTAGTCCAGCAGAAAAGAGGTCTGAGGGGAGGAAGGAGATGGTAAGAGTAAGCTTTGGAATAAAACTTCACAAAGAACATTAACAATGAATAGACAGCGAAGGACAGGAGAAAGTGAAAAATAACAAGCAAAAGCAGTGAGAAAGAAGTCTGCCATTAAGCCAAGGTAAGATGCAAAATTAGAACTGGATGAGTAATATGTTTGGTTTTTAGTGATTTGTTTTTAATATTCCAGTGGTCTAGAAATATTCATTTAAAGAGCAGACCGAAAGTGGTTATTATCTGGAATGGAACATGAAGAATAGATGAGAACCACTTCTCCCCACAGCAGGCTCTTGACTGCATTTGTCTTCCAGGCAAATGGGTTCTGAATATGTATGACAGAGTCTTTCTGACAAATAGTACAGAGAGCTCTATTACCTGAAATATGGTAGAAATACTAGGTATCATGGTACCCAAAGGCCCTTGGATATGGGTGATGTAGAAAGAATATTATCTCAGAGACAGCAGATTCTGCTATGCTCATAAAAAGCCTGGGGCAAAATATAGATATTACAAGAATCCGAGACTATTGTTCTGTAGGTGAAGTGTTCCATGATGTGATAAGCAAAATGGCACTGCCACAGAAGATTAAACTTCCCCATGCAAAGAGCATTCGGCTTGCTTTAATGTTTTTCTTAATCTCCAAATGTTTTCCTGAAGAGTACTTTCATATATTCACAATCAGCAAACAATTTGAGACCAAGGGCAGTGATCTGTCACTACTACCTAGGTCTTCATTAAATAAATATCAATTATCCTAGGACCTAAAGTGGGGCTATCATATGAAAATCAGAAATATGTAGTGCATTAGTCAGGGTTCCCCAGAGAAACAAAACAAATAGGGTGTGTATATGTTTATGTGTGTTGGGTATATATGTGTGTTTGTGTGTGTATCAGAGAGAGAGAGAGACAGAGAGAGACAACTACAGCGACAGCGATAGAGACAGAGAGAGACAAGACAGAGAGATGGAGAAAGAGAATTGTGAAAATTGATGAATCCAAAATCTAGGAGGTGGATAGGAAGGGTGAAGACTCAGAGTCGATGTTACTGCTGCTATCAGAAGGTTAGGAAGCCGTCTGCTAATAGCATTCCAGCATTCTTTGTTGGAAGGGGGTCAGTCTTCTGTTTTATCCTGACCTTTAACTAATAACATGGGTCCCCTCCAGATGTGGCCCAGCCAATTTGTTTTACTCAAAGTCCACCACTTCTTTTGTAAATTTCATGCAAAACACCCTTAGGCGAAACATCTCCAACATTATTTAATCAAATATCTGGGCACTTTGACTCAGTTTAGCTTACATAAATTTAACCACTTATGCTGGTAAAATTTTGTATGTATTGACAGGTCTACTATCTGAATTTTCTTGCATAAGTGAGTTCTAGAAGGGGTGTTTGTGTGTGTGTGTGTGTGTGTGTGTGTGCATATGTGTGTGATCACTCTGTCTCCATTGCAATTAAAAATGTTGGCTGAGTAGAGAAATTGGTAATAGAATTTAACTTTATAATGATCAGTGTGTCTGGGAAGCAAAGAATGAATGTGAAGAGTAAGATGTAACCTTCAATGACAGACACCAATAGCCTTTGTTGATGTTATCTGTGGAAACTACTATGTGGCTACAAGGTATAAAGACATATATTTTCATTTTAATGGATCAATCTTCAGGTGTGCATAATCATGTAGAGCCATAAAATTTACAATATGTTCCCAAGAATGGGATTTGAATCCTCAAAAGAAAGAGCTACTGTTACCCTTAGTTCATGGAGAGATGATGATGATGATGATGATGATGATGATGATGATAGTGATAGCAATAATACCTAATATTGTGCTAACATTGTGCTAACATTTGCATGTATGACTTTCATATAATCCTTAAAGCAGTCATTCTTGTAGCTGATACAAAATATACAACACCCACAAGTTAAAGGAGGAAAGGTGTATTTTGGCTCACAGTTTCTAGAGCTTTCAGTGAATAGTTGCTTGGCTCCATGTTAGGGCAGCATTCAGAGGAAATGGCAGAGGAGGAACAGTCCATGGCAGGGCAGGTAGAAAAAAGCAGCAATGAGCCTCCCTTTCCCTTTTTATACCATTAAGGCTACAAATCTATTGGTTGATGCCACTCACACACAGGGTGGGTTTTATGCCTTCAGTAAATCCACTCAGTCATGCTCAGAACCATGCTGATCTGATTAGTGGGCTGATCTAGTCATCTCATGCCCATGATTCAATGTCACACACCCTTAACCCAAAAGCTCCACTTGGTAGTGCAGGAAGCTGTGGAGACATTTTTAGGTACAAACCATAAATAACAGTGGCTAATTAATTTGACCAAAATAAAAAGCCAGGAAGTGTGGAGAAATCCTTGGGTAAGGAAGGACTTAAACCAGTTTTGTGGGTTGCAGAGACAGCCTACTGACTATGTGATTTTTTTTTTCAAAGCAAGGAAGTCTCTGCCCAGATACCTACATTTTTTTCTAAACCTTCTATCTATAATTGGGCTACCATGATACCTACATGTATTTCGTTTATTTCTAGCTGGCATCTTTCCTTATTCCCTTGATGCTTGATTTTAATCATGCTCCCAAGCCTAACTACCATTCCTAATCACTTCAGGATAAAGATTTCATTGGTTGCTTCACTGGTAATAGAAGGACCAGTGAGTATATACTCTCACAGTTTATTTTTTCTCTACCATAAAGTCATCATTCTGTGTACCTATCATCCTTCCTTCCATCCCTCAGTGATCAAAGACCTTCATTCTGAAATGATCATTTCAGGGCAATCCAGGATTCAGTAAAGTACTGAAGGGGTTTCTTAGTATATTCTTTCTGTTCAAGTGATCGCAGACTTTTCAATATCATCTTTTCAAACTTTGACCACCTTAGTTTTGAATTTCCTGATGCAAAGTATTTTTATTCTATTTTCCACTCATCTGGTAGATTTGGTACACAGATTTGTGTTCTCTTTTGTTTTATAATTTTGGCTTATCTCTCAATCACAGTTTCATGACTTGCTTTCATGAAATTCTTAGAAAATCTACAGTGGAATATTGGGTCTATAATAATAATAGCTAACATCTACTGAGTGCTTAACATGTGGTGGGTACTATCTTAATTGTTTCACAGAGAGCTCCTCATGCAAAGATTCTTATCATCTTACATTATTAACTTTTTTCTCAAAGGATCCTGAGTTCTTTGCCCTGATGTACTAGTATTTGCACTCAGCAGCATATGCATCCATGCCCTATTTTGTTATCTATTACTACTCTGAATGAACCACCAAATCCAAACCCAAAACAACAGGGTTTAGGGGTATTTTTGTTTGTTTCATTCTGGGCTTTCCCCTGTTAACCCTCATGACTGTGTAGGTTGACAGGTGAATCTTCTGCCTCTTCTGGTTTTGCTGGGACACTGGGGTGACTGGGAAGTCAAAAATGGCGTCACTCATATGGCTGGCAGTTGGTGATGGCTGCATAATTTTGGCCCAAGGTTGCAGTGATCTTCCTCGTGGGCCTCTCCTTGTGTCTGCTTGAACTTCCACACAGTCTGGTGGTCGCAGAGTAGTGGGAAGTTTTACATAGCAGCTGGTTCTCCTCAGAGCATATTTTAAGACTCAAGCCAGAACTGGCAGTCACTTCCTGTGACTTCAAGTTCATGGAGAGGAATCTACCCAAGGGTATAAATATTTGGGGATTGGTTCTTTGTAGGCTCCCGAAGTTGTAGCTGACTGCGGACACAAGCATTTTGTCTAACACTTTCCAGAGGCACATCCTTCCCGACCTGCTTAAGGGGACCAAAAACTGTGTACAGTTAAGGTTAAAAATCATGACTGAAAATCAAACCAGGGTTTCCCCTTTTCTCACCCAGTCTGGTGTAGAGAAGAGAGGCGGAAACCCTCACTGGAAAGGGAATTATGTGGTGCATCCCGGAGACAATAGGAAATCACTTAGCTCAGAGACCAAGAATGAAGCTTGGGATCTGATTATGTAATATTTTAAAAGGCAGCCCGCAGAGCTTGAACTTCACTCACTGTGCATTCGGGAGCAATTGCCAATATTTTTTAAGCCAGGGAAGCAAACAAATGCTGAAATAATTCAGGTGAATTATAAGAATTAGGAAATAAGGAGTGGAGGGAATTGTGTTAAGGAGCTTTATGAAATTGTGGCATTATAGCTCAGACATTAGTTTTAAAGTCAGGGACTAACAGAATTGCCCTAATAAAAATGAAGGTATAAAAATTTACTGTAGAAGAAGAAGGTGTTATAGTGCATCGTGTAACAAATTTTTGACAATATAGGAAGCATTATGTATCTAGTATCATTTTCTGTGATTGGATTAACAAAGAGCTCAGTCAGCCTTTATAACTTCAGTTGATATGAAAAAAAAATCAAGCAGGGAATTTTTAGAATTACTTTCTACCCAGAGTTAATAGAGTTCTTGAGTGTAGCTATAAAGGATAATGAGTCTAGGACTAAGACGTTCTTATTTGGGTCCCTCAGAAATAAAACGAAGCCTGTGGGGTCAGAGCAACCCCTGAATGTCAGCAGGTTACTTCTCATTAAGGGAGAATGTTAAAGCCCACAGCAAAATTCTTAAAGGGCAGAAAATCATTTCTGTTTGTTTGCCCATGAAACTCTCTCCTTTTAACCCTAACATGATAAATACAATAGCATTTGGGAAAATCTCTTTCTTTCTCTGTCTCTGTCTCTCTGTCTCTCTGTCTCTGTTTCTCTCTGTCTCAGTCTTGTGTCTCATGTGTGTCTTTGTGTGTATGTGTGTTTGTGTGTGTGCCTGAGTGTGCATGTGTGGTTTAGGTGTTAGGGTATCAAAAGCTTATGTTTATTTCAGAAGTGGGATTTTGCAAACTTCAATCTGCTTCCTGCTTTCTGAGGCAACTTCCATTGGTCTTCTTAGCATTAAGTATTGACTTGAAGAGCTTGGAGTGGCTCTGCCAGTTGAAAGGATGAGCCAGTGCTGATTTGATAACATTGACATTGGAGCTTCCCTCAGTCTACTAGGCAGTTTTTGAGGGATTGGACAGGATGGGGTTGGATGTGCTGTCCGTCTAGGTGTGGAACTAATCGAAGTCAGTGGGAAATTCTCAATGGGATTTCTCAGTGCTAGTGGTTCTCAAATTTAAAAAAAAAGCTTATATCTCATGCCCAGAAATTTTCATTTATTTTTCCTGCAATGTGTCTTGGACTGGGGAATTTAGAATATCTGACCAGATGATTCTAATGAGCAGCCACTTTGAGGACCTACTGCTGTAAAGCCTTTGCTTGTTAACATTAGGCCCTCATCGGCCATGCTAATGAGCATACTTCCTGATTTGGTTAAGTGTTAAAATTACTTGGGATAAACTGTTCTCAGATGCCTCTTAGGAGATGGAGGATGGTAATAATAAGTACCATGTCTGTGGCATCAGAAGTTATTGGTGTGGAAGTGGCAGCAAATCCTGGAACATGATTTTAAGGGATTTTTTTTTTTATCTTTCTTGACAGTAAGGTGTCCGTGGTAGATGTCAGGCAAGACCAACCAGGGAAATTCAGTGGCAGTAGCACTTGATCTAAGAATGAAAGAAGAAGGAAGAAGAAGGGGGAAAAAAAGAGGAAAAATACACAATTCTCTGGTCTGATTTTCCACTTAATGTGCCCTAGTGTTAGTGGATTGTGTTTCCTCCTCTTGTTTTGATTCAAGGAGTCCTGACCTCCCTTCTTGGCAGTACAACATTTTGCCCTCTGAATTTCTGTTCTCTCTCCTTCGCTGTTTATAATTATCACTTCCTTGTTTCAATGCACTATTTCTGACCCTTGGTCTGTTAACTGTACTTTTAAGACCTGATTTCATTTTGGTTGTTTTTCACCAAGTCTAGCCTTTCACCTCTAAAATCTGTGCCTTCAACCCAGGACCCACCAACCAGCATTTTAATCAACTGTTTTTTTTTTCTTTTCCTCTCTCTCTCAATAATTCCCACCCCTTTTATAATCCTATTTCTTCTCTCCTTTTCTTTCTGTAGCACAAATATAGCCTCCCAGGCAAAAGTCACATTCAATAACTTTCTGTTTTTATTCCCTATATTACAGAAAACATTTTTCCCTTCACCTGAACAGCGATAGTCTTTATGCTGACCTAGCAAGAACTTTGTTCTCAGTCCACAAAGAGCTACAAATAAATGTGTGTGTCTGTATGTATATCCACACCATGATCGAGAGAAAGAGAGAAGGTTTATGAGCTGAAATATGGATGAAGATAACGGTCCATGCTGGACATGAGAACCAGCTGGACAATCTATCTTGACTTTGGTGGAAAAGTTTTCATCTGGCATTGCCTCTTGGGGTTTGAATCTATTCAAATTGATCTTTTCTATGAGTGGGCACAACATTTTAGAAATGCCTCTGTGAAGATGTGCTGTTTTTGTGCTTAGGGGAGCACGCTGCATGCTGAGGAACACGAAAGGAAATGCCAAATTAATTCATTATTTTTTGGCCATGTTCTTTTCTCTGGAAAGGACCACTTTAATCAGGCAGGTGGCTGTGTGTGCCATGGTGTGCCTGCCTCCGTAGGAAGCCTGGTAATCCTCTCCCTGGAAAACACAGCCCTGATGTTGGTTGTTGGAGCCTCTCGAATGTAGTATTAGTTTACAGGCCCACTCCTGGCCATATTATAAAAACAGTGGGAGAAGGATGACAATGGAAATTATGGCAGAGAAGCCTTTATTTAAGCCTTTCAAAATGGACATTGTTGCACGTGGCTGTGAGTCTGTTTTCAGCGCCCTGCCTGCATGAGTGAACGGCTGCTGTTCCCAGCCAAATGCAGGCGACAGTGGGGCCACTTCAAACCATCAGCACGACAATGTTATCAAGTAGCTGAGCCCCCACTTCTCGTCAGTAAGCCATCATTATGCATCGTGAGCCAACCGCAGGAGAGGGCCACTGCCACAAATACACTATTTTGTTGCATTTTAATGTGTGCCAATCAGCTTAATTCTAACCCTGACATGTGTCTCAGGGACTGCTCTTTTCCACAGCATGCCTCCTTCAGCTCCAGTTTCGGAAGTTTCTGAAAGAGGAGCTAGGCCCCGCAAGAGGTCACCTCTGAGGAAATAGATAGGAACTCAATCCGTGGGATGGCTGAGCTTTGCCCAATTATGTTCTGTGATCTATTTCAAAGTCATACAAACACTGGTGGCTGAGCCACCTGCACCGTCACTGATGTATGTGGAGATGAGATGCTGAGTCACCTAGCTAGTCCTAATGAATTTCTGCTGTCAGAGTTCAGCCAAGAGTCTACTGGTTCTTTTGACGCCTGGATTTTGCTCATGAGAGAGAGGTGTGACAGATGGAGGTGATGTCTGCCATCCCCGGACATTTTAAGTTCCAGTTTAGAGGCCTCCAGAGGTTGACTGTCCCTCAGGTGCTCCACAGCCTCATCCAAGATGGCGGCTGCCTAGAGGGTGTGGTGGCTGTAGTGCCACCTCCATGTCTCAGGAAACTGAATTCCCAGAAGAAGAGACAACCGAGGCTGTGATCATAGGAATACTTTTGTCCTATGAAGGAATGAGGAAGGACTTGGTAAAAATGTCCAAACCTGACAATCCCTACATTCTAAAGGGCCCTAATTTGTACCTCAAAACAAGGTTGAAAGAAGCACAGAGTCTTTTTTAAACTTACTTTCTGTTATTCCTGATGTATCTAGACTTTATAAAGAAAAGTTCTCCTTGAATTTCCTAAATAAGGCAGATCTTCCTTGGGGTTGCCTAGACCAGTGATGGTAAAGCTTTTAGAGCTTTCAGGGGTAGCAAACAGCTGGCTGCAGTGTGTGTACCGCAGGTCCACCATCAGTGGCTTAGGTAGTCTTACTGTTCCTGAACAAGTGATGCCAGTCTGGTCCGATATTCATGGTCCTTGTATCCTGAACAAAGAATTGAGCAGGACAAGCAGATGCAGTAAAAAAATGTAGAGATTCATTAGCGGGAAAATACACTGCACAGAGTAAGAATGGGCCAATGAGAAAACTCATGAGTAAGCTCCACTGGTGAAAAGAGTCCGTCTATTCTAGGCATGGGGTTAAAGGACACTCAGGAGAGTTTCAAAGGGGCAGCACTCAGATTTGCAGCTCCCAGGAATGAAAGTACTTGCTCAGCAACAGAGGGTGGGCAAAGCTGGAGGTGGCTACAGCAGTGAGTTCCAGGGTTGGTTCCTCTCTTCTTTTCCTAGAATTTGAGGAGTGGTCAGGTGTGATGACTAACTGGGGTTTTTTCCAATCAACCTGTAAATCTCCACACTCACATCTCAAGGAGTCTGTGGCCTTCTATGAGTCTTGCATTACTGACAAAGCCCACAGTGCTAATGATATGATGATGACTGTGGGGTTATCCTCACTCTAACGCAGAGTGCATCCTCTCCAGCTACTGCCAGATGCCAAGGAAGTGTGATAAGGGCAGGAGAATATTTCTCAGGCTCATACCAAGGTATTAAGGAAATATGATGAGGGCAGGATGCTCTTGTGGTCTCCAAGAGTGGGAAGACATCCTGTCTGCTGTGAGCCTAAGGCCAGCACGTTTCCTCTACGCTGTCCATCTCCATTATGTTCAAGGTCTCTTAGCTCTTGTTTCAACAGGACTTCTGTCTAGCCCAGGGTTCCCAGGGGTGGTGACATCTACAAGAAAAAGAGAAAAAGAAGCAAATGTAGAGGTTCATTTCTTTAAAATATTATTGAAATTAAAGGTCTGATTTTTTATTTTGGGAGTATGACTTTGTCCTTGAGACTGAATGATTCTCTATGAAATAATGATAGCACAGAGATTTTCTTTAGTGTTTTAAACTTGGCAAAATGAAGTTTGCTGCATAATCTATCTGTTCATTCAACTCCTTCATTTTGTTTCTTAAGCCTCCACCCCCACTCTTGAAATCCAGGAGTCCAAGCACCACTGTTTCACCAAGTAAATTACTTATTTTTAAGTAATTCAAAATGTCCGTAGCTTCTTTAACTGCCAGAACAAACAAACAAAAACCACAAAAGAACCAATTATATAGTAATATGATATGTGGGAAGTAAACCTGTAGAAAGGCAGATTTTTTTCCCCCTAATTAGTGATTCTCTGCTGACTAGTTTCTCAATCTCTTCAATCCTCTTTCTCATTAAGTATCTAGATGTTTACCAATTAAAATATATCAAATACAGTTCTCATACTTAGCTATGAAATGCTGGCCACGGTGTTAAATGTAGCATTAGCAATTTCAAAAATGTGTGGAATCTTAAAATTGACCACACTGGGTTGGGAAATGTATCCCAGCAGTAGGGTACTTAGCATGCACAAGGGCTTAGATTTGATCCCCAGCACTTCAAAAAGAAAAAAAGAATGTGACCAAATTTTAAATTTTACTCTTTTAATGCTAGGGTCAAGATTTTAAACAAAATTATAATGCAATTTCTTAATGAGAGTAGTTCATACAGTCAAATTTCTACCAGGTATCATATAATACATTCTTAGTCTCTTCAGCACTACGGCATGATTTTCATGACAGAAAGGAATCTACACTGAATACTTGGATCTTGAGTTTGTTCTTTAGAAGGTACCATGATGTTATCAAAATATACAGTGAACATTTGAAGTTTTAAAATTTATTGCATCAAAGGTACATTGCCTTTAATCTCCCTCAAAATACTCCTCCTTGCCTCAAACATATTTATTTATTCCATCATTCTTGCAACTTTCTAGAGCAGTTTCCAAAGCCTTCTTTTGTGAGTGTGTAAAATATGGTAAAATATGAACGTCAGCAGTCATGTTTATGTCTTTACTACCATCCTTTCTAAAGGAAAAGAAGTCTTTGAGGGAAGGTAGTCTGAAATGATGAAAAAGGTCTAAATTATAAAATAACCCAAAGACAGAATTATGGTACTCATAGTAGAAAATTTCTTAAAATAATGCAAATAAGGTATTATTAAGGAAAATCTTCTTTGACTTTCTTTAGTAGTTGCATGACATCCATTTATAATTATCATTTTGGTTGCATTCCAATCAATAATTGAGGAAGTATTTCTTATGTTTCCAGTGAATGATTAATGTACCAAGTACAAATTAAGATTATGATAAGGTTTGCTCTCTCAAGAGATTTATATTTAGAAACTAAAGGTGGCAGAGCAGAAACAAAACACACAGAATTGTAACAAAGAATGAAATAAAATTATGTAATTGAGTGCTAAATGCACTTAATAATAGCCTCAACTCTGGTACAGGAAAGAGAAAGATGAATGTTGAGTGAAATTACTAAAAGCTTTCTAAGAGGAAGTAGAATTTGAAAGATGTATGAGGTTTGGATTAAGAAAGAAAGAAGAATGAAAAGAGACAATAAAATGATGCAAGAAGAATCTGGAATTCAGAGAGGAGTCTTCAGAAGTTATCTTCAGTGAATAAAATGGAGAGCAATGAAAACTAAAGTTAGCAGAATCTAGATGGAATATGCTGAATATTTGGGTGCAGATGATGAGTTGGCCAATGGAAATTTATTTAGTTTTTTTCCATAGAGGCGGAAGGTGGCATTTGGGTGGATCTGCTTGGTAGATATTTGTCTGAGTTTTTAAAGAGCCTGGTGAGAATGGCTTAGAGTGACCAAAATTTGGGCTAGGCTGGTAGTGGAAATGAAGCATTCAAACAATACTTACAATGAGGAAGAATCACCAGCTTGGAGAAACTGGTCAAATATACTGATACCAGTAGGAGGTATGCTCATCCTTGCTCTTGGTAGCGCTTGTCTCCTTTTAAACTGGATGGCACAGAGGAAACTAAGGGCCTAGTTAGGCCCACTGATCAACTGGTTGTCCTAAGAATCAGTATCTCTTAGCTTTAAATGTTTGATTCCTGGAATATTTGTTCATAAATGCCTCAAAGGTCCAGCAGCCTCTGAAAGCAGCTGACATTCTAAACACATGGGTCGGGAGAAACCTTGATATATCCCTCAAATCAACCCTCTATAGAATAACACGTGGGCTATAGCAATGCTTTTTAAGCTGTTCCACAAAATAATAGTTGCATACAATTTAATAGATTTTCTTTAAAAAATCATAACTATGTCGTAGAAAAGTCCATGGTCAAATAAATTTGAGTTACCCTGAGTTAAAATTGTAAATGCTTCACAGAGGAATGTAGGAGGAGTTATAACTGAAAGTGTTTCCCAAATTTTTCAGTGGTGGAATCCTGTATGTATACATGTGTTTGTGTTTGAATTGTATTATCTTTCAAATGAATGCCATAGCAAATGCCAGAATGTCCATAAGTTTTCAGTGAGGTCAACAACTTCCATAGGAATTAATTGTTTGGTTTGTGGACTACCAGGCTTATTTTTCTCATAACTTCCTTTAGTATTCTAAATAGATGTGTTTCAAAGCTATTTCTTTGTCTTTGCTGATGCCAGAATTTGCGTAAATTTAAGAAGAAGAGAAGCAAAGTAGCTCTTTGCTTGATGTATCCTGTGTCTTGAGAAAAAAAAATAGGAATGGAAATAATTTAATAAAAACATGCTACTTGCCTGAGATAGTGAAGATTTTTTACTTCTCCTTTACTCAAATGCAGTGGCAGATGGGTTTCAGTATGATCTCCATCACTCTCCAGCTGTGAGAACTTAGTAAGTTTCTTCACCTCTCAGCTCCTTCCATCTTTCTTTCTGTTTTTTTTTCCCTCCTCTCTAATTTCTATTCTTCTACCTGGTGAAACTTTCAGGAACTTTTAGGAGAGAGGTTTCATAAGAAAAGCAGATAACTCTGTAAACGCATATTTTGGAATACACTTACCTTTTTTTTTTTTTTTTTTGGTACCAGGGATCAAACTCACAAACCTTGTGCTTGCCAGGCAGGTGCTTGTGCCTCTGAGCTAAATCCCCAGCCTGCACTTACATTTTTTTAATTGAAGTTTTTTTTAAACACCTCTAATTGAGCCATTATAGTTTTATTACATTTTTCCCTGCTTCTTGGTTCTAGAATGCTAAGAGAAACAATTATTATGGGTTATGGTTAGTAGATTGGTGTTGACCTGAAGTATGCCACTTTCTTAAACTTATCTTAGCCTGCTTTTGTCTTTCAAAATGTACTATTTGGTTTTGCAAGGTTGGTATCATAGTAGAAAATGCTTTGTATACCATGTCATGTCATGTTTATGCTTCATTTGCAAGGTTTCCAATCTGGTTTAGGTCATTTAACTTATGTATGTACCTAGCACAGAGACACACAGGTAGAGAGAAACTAACTGGTACAATACTAGAATGTTTTGATTTATCATTCTCAATTCTGCACCTTAAACATAAACTGAGTGCTATCTAACAAGACCTACAAAATTCTCCCTGAAATGCCCATATAACGTGGATTACCATAATTATAGAATTTCATTAATTTTTATCTTTTGCATGTTCCACAAGTCTTTGAAAAACAGAGCTCATAAAAGTAGTGTTCTTGTAATAGGTTTGCTTGGGACATAAGCATTCAGAGGTTTTTACATATATATCATATATATACAAATACATTAGTGAAAGCCACAGTAGGGGATGAGGTTGCCCATAGTGAGAGTGTACATGATCTTGTCTATAAATTCGATAATGAAAGTTTTCTACAGGATTCCTATTTTAAGGTATCTTTTACATAGGCATATTTTTTAATACTCATGAGAGATCATAGAAAGCCCAGCTCAATAAATGATTGTTACGATTATTATCACTGTAGTATTTGTTTCTCTGTTATTTATGAATGTCTTTTGTTTTGGAAGTAGTGAGGAAGCAACTGGGAACAAGGGTACCAGATCCCATAATTGTGGTTTAAGTTTCAGAAGACAGAAATGATGTTCCCTCAGAGACACAAATACTAGATTCTCACTTACTCACTTTTAAAATGCCAATTTTTAAGGCATCTAGTTATACCTAGGACATAGAGCTACTATTCAGGGCTATGTCTTCCCATGGTAGAAGATACTTAATTATCAACCAGGACTAGTTTGCGTTGGTGGATTGACAACTGGTGGTCAACTTGTAACATCCAGCTTAACCAAATCAGCATGGTGCTGGGTGTGGAAGGCCCACCTGAGGGTTGTTGCCAACAACGTAAAAAGAAAAACTGGAGAGGAAGAAGTGTTACTATTGATTCTCCTGGAGAAGCTTGTCACGCTGTCTTTCCTGATATGAACTCGGTTGTTCTCATCATCAGAGGAG
Source organism: Dasyprocta punctata (assembly GCA_004363535.1). Taxonomy (NCBI): domain Eukaryota; kingdom Metazoa; phylum Chordata; class Mammalia; order Rodentia; family Dasyproctidae; genus Dasyprocta; species Dasyprocta punctata. The sequence continues at coordinate 29,466 of RJWM01015186.1, forward strand.
CTTGGGACATTGTTGTCACTGAGGATGATTGCGATTCTTTAGGGGGGAAGCTCTGGTCCTTACCTTGAGCATTGCTTTCTGAATCCAGTGCAGATCCCTCAGCCTGCTGGCACAGATCCTTCATCCCACTGGTACAGGCTTTCTACCATCCACCACGGACCTTTGGGCCTTCCCACTGTAGCTCCTTGAAACAGAAGCATGGCTGAGGGCTCTTGGTTTTCAGTTGGATTTGTAGGGGGCATTGTCATGGGCTCTAGGTCTTCGGCTTGACTTGTGCAGGACATTGCTGTGGGATTCAGGCCCTCAGCTGGATTCTTTGGGTCTTTAGTGTGTGGACAGATCTTCTGCACTCTTTTGTAATTCATCCTCTGGGTGAATATTATACAATAATCCTATAGATTATGTGTCCTGTATTAAATGGTTCCCCTTGCAAGCTCTGACTACAGTATATACTTTGTCTGTTTCTTCATTTGAGTTACCTTTCCTCTCCCAATTCCTCATGACTGTTATGGGCTAATTAGCAGAATTAGCTGCCCATTAATATTCACTAGTTAAATGTTTCCCTCTACATTTCATTCCTAGCTTTGTTGTGTTAGTTAAAATACACCTTCATTTTTACATTAAAAAAAAAAAAACTGCATACAGATGCTCTCATTGTACACACTACTTCTGTGAAATCTTCCCTGACCTCTCGCCCACCCCTGCTGGAACCGACCACTCTTCCCTCTGTTCTCTGCCTCTATTATCCTCCTTCTGTGTGAATTGCATTTCATTATTTAGATGCTGAACTCGCCGAGCACAAGAGCTATATATTAATCATTCCAGTGTTACTATCACCTGCTATAGCATCTGGATCACAAATATTAGTTGAATTGAATTGAACAGGCACAAGAAGTAACACTGCCAGGAGTCACAGATAGGAAGGTGCTTCTGGTCAACCTTTACCTGTCTCCGAGCTGCCCCTTACACAGCTGGAGAGAGGGAAAACTCATTTGGGGAATTCCAAAGAGTTGCAGACATAGCGATTAGGACAGAAGAGACCTTTTTCTTCTTTTAGTGAATAGTTACCAGAAATCCTTAACAGTCAATAATTTCCAGGAGCTCACACAAAGCTAGGCCAGCTTAAATACATTTATTGGGCTGTAAATATTTATTTCTTACGCATATGAAGACGGAAGTTGAATTTAAATATGTGTGCTGAGGAGATGCAGAATTTGCCCTTCTGACAACCTGCTAGGAATGCTAACAATATTTGAAATATTTTGTTGCTAATTAGCCAATTTGATATTTGGCTGTTGCCTTGGGGAATTTAAAATGACCTATTAACAATTTAACACCAGGCCAATTAGGTAAAGCCTTCGGCTTCCTGGAAATGCCTAAGTATGTGATAGAAGGAAACAATGACATCATACTTAGGTAACTAGATGTTAACTGATCGCCTTTCCTTTCCGCTTAATTTGGGTATTCTTCCCCCAAAGCACAATTCCATGGCCAGTGAATATTCAACGATCTTTTCCACATTGCTAGTGGTGATAGTGATAGGGATGTGATAAAGGTGAGGAAGGGGGTTGGTCTCTCTCTCCCTCTCTTCCTCTCCCTTTCTCTCTCTCTCTTTCTCTCCCTCCTCTTTCCCACTTTCCATTCTCATAGCCTCCTAGGCTGCCACGTCAGTCTGCTTCTTCTGGAGTCCTTAAAATCTCTATTTGTTAATGAATGTAGAAACATTGTTTTAAAGAGATCAGAGAATGGGGGTAAGAATGAATACAAAATTTGGTCATAGAGGGTGTATCTTTGTATGTTCAGGCCGCTATAACACAATACCATAAACTGGGTGGCTTCTAAACAACAGACATTTATTCCTCTTGGTTCTTGAGGCTGATGAGCCCAAGATCCAGGTGCTGGTAGATTCGGTGTCTGCCAAAGACCTTATCTCGGTTCACAGATGATGCCTTCTTGTGCATCCTCACATGTGGCTCTTTTGAAGGGACACCAATCATCTTCTTAAGGGCTCACCCTCATGTCCTAATCTTGCAAAGGCCCCACCTTCTAATACCATCATCAAGGGGGTTAGGGTTACAACAAGTGAATTTTGAGAGGGCATAGATATTTAGCATAACAGGATATGAATGTCTGCTTTACTGCTACCTTCTCCCTGCCCCACGTCCTCCTTTAGTATAACCAAATGTTTCCCTTTCCAGCATAAAGAAGAGCTGTACCTACACTCAGAGCTCAGTGTCTACTCTAAGGTGTCTGATCAAAGTCTCTTGCCAATACAGAATAAGCTTTTCTTGAGACACATTCTAGGGCCAGCAGCTACACTTTCCCATATTATTATTCCCATGTTTATAAGACAAACTTGTATTAGCCTAGCTTTAAAGCTATAGTAAATCATTTTCTGGATTTGGGTACACGTGCAGTGGGGTTTGGGTTGGGACAAGGGTGTAGGGGACCTGGGTACAAAAGTTCTGCCATCCCCAATGCTGTTCACTCTGCCCTGTGCACTGAGGTATCTGTTTCTTTCCTTGCAAGTAGCTGTGAACACCAGTGGGTGGTGTGGTGTTGCCGTCAGGGTAAAGTAAATGATACACACTCGCGCGCGCACACACATGGCTTCTATGCATGTAGGAGTGGGAGCTAGCCAAGCAGACCTAGTTAGATAGGAGACTGATGTGATAGGACCACTGCTACTATCTGCAGTCAGTGTTTCTTTTTTGGGGAAAATATACCTGCCCTGCTTCTAAAATGTTTCTTCTGATTGAATCAGACCTACCTATAATACCCAGAAATTAAGCCTGGGGTTTTTGGACTTTAAAGTCACCTGGTTAGAAGCCTTAATTATATCTGAAATATATCACTACAGAAACACCTAGGTAAGTGTTCGATTGAATAACTGGGGACAATAGTTTATTCAGGTTGAGACTTTAAAAAAAAAGCCATTGCAAATTGAATAACATGTTGATGAAAGTGCTTGCCTGAAGTGCATTTCAACAAAAAAAAATTTTTTAAATATTTAGCTGGTGGCAAAGAAAGGGAGTATCATACATACCTAAGGGATTTCCAATCATTCAAAAATATCATGGCAAAAGTTTTAATCAGCTTTCCACCACTGTGATAAAAGACCTGAAATGAGCAACATTGGGCCTTTGGCAGCATCGAATGCCTTAGGATTATCCCATGACAGAGGGTGACCACTCACCTCATAGAAGCCACAAAGCAAAGAGAGGAAGGGACCAAGGAGCGGGAGTCCCCATACCCCCTTCAAAGGCAGGTGCCCGTGACCTCACTTCTTTTTGTGAGGCCCTTTTTTTCTAAGGGCTCTGCCACCTCTCAGGAAAATCACAGGTTGGCAACCAAGCTTTTGGCACATGGGCGCTGGGGGACATTCGAGATCTAAACTGTAGCAGTGAGCATGGACAAAGTTATTCTAACTTGTCTTAGGATAAAGAATGCTTGTTTTATTTATTTTATTTGGAAAGTACAAAAGTAATTTGTGGTTTTGTCTTTAGAGGTTTTTAGAAGAGTTATGTTAATTCCTCTTGAAATGAACAACTAAGAGTTTTTCATAATATTAAGTCACTAAGTCAACAGATTTATTCATTCATTCATTCATTCAACAGATTTATAATTAAAACATATAATATGATAGATACTGTGTGATATTCTCAAGATAAGGTGCTGAATAAAAGGAAGGCTGACCCTGCCTCCAAGAATAATGGTCTAGTCGTGGAAAAAATATATGAGTTAAATAGTGACCCAAATAATTCTTGCAAAATGTGAGTCTTTATTAAATGATTCATGACATTTTCTGGGGTGTCAGGAAGTTATCCTGAGGAAGGATGTTTGGATTGGATCTAAAAGTATGTCGGGGTTACTTGAGGAAAGGGGAGAAGATCTCCATGCTGTGATAAAATCTTATGTGAAGACCCAGATCAAGGCCAGGGAGTCTGGGGCAAGAAAATGATGGAGAACAGAGCAAAAGCTAATGCTGGAGAACTTGGCAGAAGTTATCACCTTATAAACCATATTAAGTATTATTGTTGATGATGTTATTGTCAATTGGCTTTTGTTGTTGTTGTTTGATTGCTTTCTGATTTTTCTGTCCTTTTTTTTCTCTTTAAAATAAAAAAAAAATAAACCACATTAAGAACTCTCTTTGGGCTAGGTTGGTGGTGGTGCAAGATATAATCCCAGCACTCGGGGGGTTGAGGCAGGAGGATCACTGCAAGTTTAAGGCCATCCTTGAAGTTCAAGGCCAGTGTGAACTACACAGTGAGACCCAATCTTGAAAAAACTAACAACCCCTCCCAGAAGCCCCAATAAACAAACAAGCAAACAAAACACAACTCTCTTTGGGTTGAGTATAGTGATGCATGCTTTTAAACTTAGCTACACAGAAGGCTGAGGTAGAAGGACTGTCAGTTTCAGGCTAGCCTGGCAATTTGATGAGACCCTGTGTCAAATAAAAATTGAAAAAAAAAACTGCTAAGGATGTAGTTCAGTGATAGAATCTTTTCCAGCAGGAGACTCTGGACTTGGTCCCTGATACTGTGAAAACAAGCTTCTCTTTGGCCTTTATTCCAAGGGCAATAAAAGTTATCATAGGAATCAAAAGTTTTAAAGAAGGTAGTGCCATGATCGTTAGAGAACTTCTGGAAGGATTTTGAAAAGTAGCAACTCTAGTTTTGCCATTAAGGCAGAGATAGCAAATATTCAGTACCTCTGTCAGTGAATCCTTGTGTCTTATCCATGATAGACGTCATAAATCAACCATGGATTTTTTTTCCTGACTGAACCCAGACTTTAGAGTTGTAGAATATTTCAGATTGCTAATCAATCTACGTTGGCACTTAAAACCAACTCTATTTCACAAAATTCTTTTGCTCTTGTTCATACAAAATTATTTTGGAGACTCAATTTAATTTGAATTTCAAATAAACCAGTCATTGCTTAGTGTTAGCCTGTGTCATGCAGTATTTAGGACATAATTACATTAAAAATTATTTGTTGTCTAGGTGAAATTCATCTTTAGCTAGTTACTTGCTAAACCTTTTAAACCTAATTTGGAGGGATGTATTGAAGTAACAATGGTCAAAAAAGGCCATTGCAGAGTGCCAGCCCATAATAAGTTCTTATTCATCCAATCACCTCATTTATTCTAAAAGTATAACTCTAGGAACAGTGTAAAAAGTACTGGTCTCACACTTGATTTTTTTCTCCACGCATTCATTTCTAAAAATGCTCAAAAAAAAAAAATACTTGAAGGCACGTTTCAACTGCTCTGTAGTGTTATGCGCAGAGACTAATGGTTCTCCTTCAATTTTGACACTACTCAGCTAGACAGTATGGAAACCCCACAGTTCATTGGCTCCCTCTATTTCTACTTTTTTAGTAAAATGAGCATAACAGTGTCTCAGTGTGCTGTAAGCAGGCTAAATGCCGAATCAAACAACTCATGACAAACTACCTTGGTAATGATAAAAATAAAGTATTAATAAGCAATTTTAAATTAAAAAAACTGGTAGCTTTTCAAATCATGACCAACCCAAGAAAATTTTTCTGAGACCGTGAAAACTGAAAACAAGTCTGCCTTCCTGAATTTCATGAAATCTTCCAAGGACTTATGGGAGTTTGTCATCCCTGTTAAACACTGTGAGATCACCTTCTTAGGAGAATATTGAGGTATATTCCTCAATAAATTCTAGGGGCTGTCTAGCTTTAGTTAATGAAAATTTGAGTAATAGTTTACCAGTTTGAGTAATAGTTACTCAAATTTGAATAATAAGCCAAGGTTTACTTTCTAGTAAAACCCTAAATACAACTTCCTTAGGATTTTACTAGAAAATAAACCTCGATTGTTTATATAAACTAAAGTCTATGGACTTATAGGCAAAGCATACGAAAAGACCAAAGTAGAGATTGTCTGCTTGTGGGCCTGTCTGGGTGTCATTACATGGCCCCAGGTGGCCCACATGTGGGAAATTATTGTTCTGGGCAGAAGTACCGTCTTTTTATGACATTTGAATGCTCAAGTAGGTGGCAGATGTAATTTCTTGCTCTATAAACTTTGGTAAACCTGGTAAAATAGAAGCAATAACTTAGACTTAATTTTATCACCAGGCATTGGGGAAAATATGAGTTTATAAAATATACCAAAGCATTTGGACCTCTTAGGTCCTAAATATAAAGGTTCATTATCTTTTGCCACTGTAATTAATTCTAATGTCTCAGTGACTCTAAGCTGGCTGGAACCAGTGTTACCTTTCTTCTGAAAGAGCTTATAATTTCAAGCTTAGCTACCATCTTTCTTCATAGGATTTATCTTGGGTTGACCACATTTGTATTACACTCAAGATGAATACTCTCCTAGCTCCTCAGCAGGCTCACCCAGATTCCTTTCAATAGGGTCCTGTAATTAAGATTGGGAGGAGTGACTGTTGATTGAGTCCCCTGCAGATTGCTCATTAACATGCCATCTGAACAATTTAATAACCTTTTTAATTAATCTAAAATCGGCATGTCCCTCTTCAGCTACTGTACAGCTCTTGCAAGAGTCAGTCTCTCGGTAGTTCTCAATTTAGCTTATTATTTGAAACTTAAATCTGCCCAGGCTAATGAGCGTGACCAATTCCTCTTCCCAGGACCACGTAGGAGTTCCCATCTGTACTTTACTCAGGATGAGAGGAACAGATGTCTTCGGGTGGTTTTCCAGTTCTTGGCTTTTTAAAGAAGTTTCTATCAGTCTGGAGATGAAAGAAAATAATTTATAGAGTGATTGCAAGTTACTTGTGCTCTCTCTTTCTTTTTCTTTTAGCACGATTATTTTATTTATTTATTTTTTACTTTCAGGCTTGATGCTTCTGAACCTTTGTTCTCAATTAGTTCTTCACACTTTGGTGAGAAATACGATTCAAAATAATTTAATGGTCCCTGTTAGCTCCATAGTTTGAACCTTTAGTAATTCTGAAGAAAATGGCTATCTTCATGGATTTAAATATATATAAGTTTTACAAGGTTGGGATGTCCTTTTTTTTTTTAACTTGTAAAGCTAGCACTGCAGAATATTTACTCTTTAATCTCAAGGAAGAGGCGTGTGTATATGAGTGTGTGTGTGTGTGTGTGTGTGTGCACATTCCCTGGTCATACTGCTCAGTGTTTGAGCTCCTTTTCCCCAACCAAAGAGGAGATCATTCTTCTGAAAATGTACCCTTGTTATTTCTTGGGGACCATGAAAGATGGTCTCTCATAGGCCTGTTCTCTAGCTTGTCAGCTGCAATCACTGTGCTATGTCTGCTTTCTTCCTCACTTTTAGAGTGACTTGTTTCAGCCTGGTACAATGCTCTTAGGTGCCTTGCTGAGAATCCAGACCACGCCTTCCTCCAGTAAGCATTAGCAGCTTACTAACCTGTGCCAGGTGCTGGGTCACCTGGCCTGTGCCGCGACTCCCACACACTCACCAAAAGCATCTTCTCCAGAGAGGAAGGTCACATTGCTGGTCACACAGAGGGACATTGTCTTCCCCCAGTCTGATGGTCCCCAATGACACCAGCACTTTAAAATGCTTGATATCTGTCCTTATTCATCAAAATATCTTATAAATAGCCCCATCCTCTTGCCAAAATAAGGAAAGTTTGAAATATAGTTTTGATTGGCCTACGTTTGCTGCTGACTCTTAAGGTTTTAGGATGAGATTTATACCCTCCTGGGCAGCCACCTATATTGAAAGGAACCTGTTTGAAATCCTTTCAGGGCATGGAAACTGACCCCTGAGGTGTGTCCATGGAGGGCTGCTCCTCTGAGCCACATTGGTGAGCTTGAAAATGAAACATTCTGCATGGGAAAATATGAGATTCTGTCAGAGTTTTCCCAGGCCTGGCCCATATGCGGCTGCCTCCCATTCAACACAATCAAAAATCAAGAAAATAGCCAGGATGATTTTCTTGGAACATTCCACCATCTCCCAGACCTTGGAAAGCAGATCAGGTGACATCCCAATAATGCAAGTCCCAGATGCTCACTGTTAGCCATTTAATTTTAAAACATTGAGGCCCCAGCCCCCACAATCCTCTGGGTGCCTGAGCCCAAGGACAAATGTGGATGTGTATCACAAAAGGAGGAGAGGAAGGCAAAGCCGTTGGTGGGTGGACCAGTGAGGCTCACGAGTGTTTGTTAACGGGGTGGGGGGCGAGGATCCTGATGCCATCTACACCCCACTGACACTTGGGTTATCCATTTTATACCCTGGAAGCTTATTTTGTTGGCACTTGAGAACCTTGAAGAAGGAACCGCTCCTCTTAAAAACATCATCAAACATACTCACAGACCAACAGACTGCTTGTTCTTTACATCAGCTCTAACTGAAGAACCGCACTGCTTTCTGCCACGCTCCAAATGCTCCCGCCATTCTCACGTGCCTCATGAATAGGGATGAAGGGCTCAGCCCCACTGTAGGGTTTCTGGTAAAAATTGCCATGGAGTGATTGTTTTCCCTTTTGGTGAATTTTTCTGCTCTGTCTGTGAGAGGAGGGTAAGCCATATGACCGACAGCGGCAAATGCTAGAGGATGTGTTACACAACAAAAGATAACTAGAAGAGATCTTTTTCCATATCCTTTTTAATTGGAAGGAAACATAAGCTTTGGAGTGACAATATTTGCTACACTTTCCTAAATATGGGCACCTTTCAAAACCCAGAGACCCAACAGGTACCTGAAAAGCGTGCAGGTGTTGAACGTGTTTAGCCCGCGGGGCAGAAAAGCCCCATCTGGACCAGAAGAGTACAGGGGCTGTTGAGAAGTTCATTGTGATAAAGTGATTCCTATGCAGTGTAGTCCTCTCGCTCTTCCCCCTTTAAAGGTGAGGAGAGGGACAGCAAGCCCATGACAAAAGTCGTACCCTCGATCTCCGTGACTCCTGCCCGCGGATCTATGCACAAAGCTGTTTTCTAAAGGTTCATGGTGAGAAGTTCTGTGCTTTTCCCCTCTAATGGCCCCTGTCACTGCCCTTTACAGAACCTCCCTCCTCGCAGTCCACTGTGTGGTGGTGTGTGAGAGGGGCCGGGCAGGGTCACACTTGGCACAATCGAAGTCAACTTGACTTTGGTGTCCCTGTTTGTGTTGCAACCGCTGCACTCAGCCAGGCTCCCTCTGCCCAGTGTCTTTCTGTCCTTTGTAAAAGAACAACACAGGATATAGAGCTCCCAGCTTGCTCTGAGAGACAAAGAAGGGATTCAGGCCACAGCGCGCAGGAAGAGCAAGGCAGGGGTGGGAGGCTGGTGGAGGCCACGGGACACTTGCTCCTGGAGGAGGGGACAAGGCAGGGCACATTCTTCAGGGCTTTCCCTCTCCTCTGTGTCAGCAGACTTGCTGGGTGTGTTAAGGACTAAGGAAACGCCATCAGGGTTGGTGGCCTCCAGCCTGGTGGGATCTTGAGGAATGGGGCTCCCTCTCTTCCACGATCCCCAAATAACCTGGGGTTGGGTTGCTTAGAAATACAGAAATGAATAACACCTTTGCTCAGCGTGGCAGGAATATGACATGGGGCATTGCACAGGTAGCTAAATGATAGCCTCCTGGTGGCTGAGACAGCCCCTTGCTCATCTCTCCTGGCCTCAGCCTCCCTTTTTCCATCTGTGGGCCCTTCCTGAACCTGGACCATGCTTCCTAAGGGAAATTCCCACCACGAGCATCTTTTCTCCTCCACCTGACCTTACTCACCCTCGCCCTCTGCTGGGAGGGCTGCTCATTCTGAAAGACAGAACAACACGGTGTCCAAAGATCCTGGTTCTAGTCTCAGTTCTAATTGGCCCTGAGACTGTGAGCAAGTCGCTTCCCCCCTTGGGGGCCTCAGTTACCTCTGCTGTAAAATGAGGGGGCTTGGGCGGGGCAGAGGGCATTCCTGCGGCCCCCTCCTGCCCGGAGAGCCTCCAACTCAGCGGCTCTAATTGGCTCATTAGAAGGCCAGGGAATGCCTTCCTAACAGTTGTCATCTTGGCTCCTGTCTTCCTGTTCCCCACTGGGCTCTGCCTCCAAGGAGACAAAAGCAGCTGCTCCCTCCTCTGGGGCTTCCTGGGATCAGCGCCCCTCGCTGTAGCATATGTGCGCAGGCCTTCTTGGTCTGTCTTCTCCCTGAATCTTAGGCAGGGTGGGGGAGGCGGTGGTGCCCCTGTAGACCTCAGCTCTATCCTCGTGCACTTCTTTTGCTGGCAAACCCAGTCTCTATCCCAGATGTGCTTAACACTTTATGTATTACTCCCCACACTTGGATTTGGTGAGGGTGCTTTAAAAATAGCCATGTGCATTGTTGTAGCTCCCAGGATCCAGGGAACTAGCTCAGATGCAAATGGCAGGCAATGGATGGGGAAGGTTAATGACACACAACTGTCCCCAAAGAACTATACATACCCATATATGCCTTGCAGAGATGGCCTATAAACCAGGGTGGTTTGTTTCCTATGTTGGAAGAACCAGGCACAAATGGAGTCAATAATATAGTTTTAAAAATGGAGGAGCCATCCCTGTGAGTCATCAACAAAGCTTAATAAACTCAGGAGTGTGTGCAGCGTTGTGTACTCAGGTAGGCGTGTACAGAATGGCCAGGGCTAGAGGGCAGAGATGTAGGGCAGGCTTGGTGGAAACTCAGGTCTAGCTGGAGACCAAGGGATAGCTCTGGAGGCATCCCGAACATCAGAGGCCTCCAAACAGAGATGGAGTCTAGAGAAGCAGTGCAGGGGGAAGGGGAAAGCACAGTTTGAGAGGTCTGGGCAGGTTGGGTCTAGAGACCAGCAAGGCAGTCCAAGGCCCTGACAGATGGGGGCGTGGTGATGGTCAGCTATGGAGGGTGCACAGTCCTGAACAGGCTTGTGTTAGAAGCTAGCACTTTGTGGACAACAACTGTTGCTAATTTATTCCACAGACCATCTTCAGCCCTGTCATGTGAGCTCAAATAGTGAGTCCAAATCCCAGATTTCCAGCTTGCTAACTGTTCCCCTCAATTTCCTTATCTGTAAATTGAGGATGTGAATCGGAATCACCTCACAGGGTGGCTGGGAGGATGACAAGTGCCTAACCTATGCCTCACTCAGTGGAGGGGTCTGTGTGTGCGTCTGTGTGTGGTACTGAAAATTGAACCCAGAGCTTTCTTGTTAAGCTACAGCCCCAGTCATATTATTATTGTTGTTGCTGTCATTATCATTATTATTGGGACAGAGTCTTGCTAAGTTGCCCAGGCTGGGCATGAACTTGCAATCCTCCTGTGTTAGCTTTCCAGAGTGCTGGAATTACAGCTGTGCATCACCATGGCCAGCCACTGTTAATTATTTCTGGAGGTCTCTAATAAAAGCCAGAGGTCAGAAAGATCCTTGAGTACTTTAACTTACATCAGAATCCCCTGGAGGACTTGCTAAAACTCAGACTCTGGGACCCATCCCTGAAGCTTCTGATTTACTGAGTGATATGGTCCATGGAACATGATTGAGAACCACTTTTCTATCCTGTATAGAAGACATGTGCACAGATGAGACTATTGTTTATTTAACGATCACCCACCATGTGCTAGACTTTTCATGTATTCAAATACATGGTATTACCAATATTGAATTGCTCACCTTGTAAGGCAAGTCCAACACACCCACTTAAGAGATGAGAAAATTGAGGCACTGAGAAGTTAAATAACTTGGCCAGACACTCTCAGGAAGAAGTAACTGTGCTTAAAACTTAATAATGGCCTCAAGAGATGCAACGCATTCAGGAGGAAGCAGAGACACTTCAGGAAGTAACCTCAATCTCCCCGTGATCGCGTATGTGCCGTAGACTCCGCGTGCTAGCTTGGTTCCTAGGCTGGACCTCAGGTTAAGGTTGTGATAGGAGCAGAGACTTGGAACCAAACTGGAATAGAATCCAGTGAGGCACTGGGTGAGCTGTGTGGTGCTGAGCAAGAGAATCCAGTTCTCTGTGGCGTTGCCTTCATCTGAAAGAGGAAGAGAAGTGCCTGAGGAAAATCACACCTTGCTAGCTGGCTCACTCGGGAACAAAATGAGGATGAGGATGCTCAAGGGAGGTCCTTGGGAGCAAACAGATGCTCATGGAGCTCACAGAAGGTTAGTGTCTTTCACCGACCTCTTTCTCAGCTCACTGGCTCCTCATCTTGCTGCACCATCAGTCACAACTTTGGCTTAGTGGTGGGAAGCATCGATTCCACTCGGACTACCTTCTCCTCCACCTAGCTTCAATTCTCTTTAGCAACTTAAAGCATCCTAGGGTGTTAGAAAAGACCTTAGATCATTCGTTCATTTTTGGTGTGTTCCCAAATACACACACACACGCACACATACACACATAAACACACACACATGATTTCATGGCATTCTACAGTTGATTGGATGATTCTTTGGCAGTATTCACTCCTTCCTGCTAATTTCCAGGGAAAGACCATCCTCTCCCCCTCTGATATGAGCTGAGGCTCTGCTTTGGCCAATTGGATGTCAACTGATGTGGTGTACAGAGCGGGAAAGTGAGCCTGTGGAACAAAATCAGCTTTTTGGCATCTCCCTTGCCATCAGTGTAAAACACTGGCACCAGAATTGGATGCATTGTGCGTGGACTACATCTGCCCAAGCACAGCCCAACTCCAGTCAGCTGACCCAGCTGATACCAAGACAGCCACCAAGCTCAGCTATGGTCAGCTGACGTCCAGCAAATCCTCAGGCCTTGACCTAAGTACTCACTGAGAATGTTGGCATTCTTTGTTAAGTGGTTGGTTTGGCTTTCTCTCTCGATAATTCTGAGTAAGAGGCTTGAGAGCCCAGGAATCTGTCTGTCCAAAAGCCCCACCATGCTATTGTGATATTCAGCTAGATTTGAAAAGCATTGGCCTCATCTAATCCCCTCTTCTCTTAGAGGAAGAAGCTGAGACCTAGAGAATAAAGTGATGAACACTGTCTCTCTACTGGGTAGAGTTAGTATTAGAATCCTTGACGTTTTAGGATAATACTCTTTCTGTGATATTGCACTGTCCTTATATAAAAAAAAATTAACATGGGAGAAGAAATTCTTCACGTCCCCACAACTTAAGGTGCTTTGGCGGAGGTATTTCAACCCCATCCCGATAGCGACCCTTTGAAACTCTCTGATGAAAAGAAACGCACAGCAGAAAGAGGGTATTGACTTTGGTTGTAATTGCATTTACTGTGCCAAATGACTCTGCTCAGGGTAAAAATGCGGTCACTAGACCATGCGCTTTAGAAGGAATTTAAAGTACAGTATTCTTTTTTGAACTTGGGAAAGTTTATGCGATTTCTGGGCAATTATTTCCTCTAAGAATAAAAGTAAGAGTTACTCTTTCATCCCCTTCCTCCTGCCACAGCTCCTCCTCATTAGCGGGCTCCTTCCTCGTAGCTGCAGTAATACCCTCAAAGTACTGAATCTGCTCCAGCCGAAGTCGGATGTACAGACCCGGCAGGAACACAGACTTTAGAAATGTCACTCTCCATTCAGACTCAGATTCATTTATTGAGCACCTGCTCTATGCTCAGCACTACGCAGAGGGCTCTCACATGCCCTGTTTGATTAAGTGTATGGGAATTGACAATGAGCAGGCAGATGTACGTAGAATGTGGAAGGAAAGAAAAGAGACACTCATGGCTGGAGGCCGTTATGGCAAACATGTGACATTTCTCTATTTGCCCACACTTTCCTGTTTGATCTCCCCAGTGAAGATTCTTTCTCATGTCACCTCTAGCCTAAACATCACCTTTCCTCCCTCTGTTTACTGTGCCAGAGAAAACTTCAGTGTGTAAACCAGAAAAGGCACTAAATGTTTCTTCCCCAGGCAGACTGGGAGAGGGGCTCTTTCTTGGGCTAAGGATCTTAACGCTTTCCTTCTGGGTTACAGCAGTGTCCTCTCAGTCCTTTTCTCCATGCGTTTTTCTTTCTGTAGTCTCTCTTCCTTAACCCAGCTTTTAAAATGCTGTACCAGCTGGGCATGACCTTAATTCCAGTGTGCTCTGGGAGGCTGGAGCAGGAGGATTGCAAGTCTGAGCTCAGCCTGGGTGGCTTAGCAACTTAGTGAGGATCCTGTCTCAAAATAATAATAATAAAAAAATACATCTGGGGATGTAGTTCTGTGCAAAGCCCTGGGTTCAATTCCTAGTACTGCAGATAAAGATAGACAGATAGACAGATAGTTAGAGAGATAGATAGACAGATTGATAGATTGTGCCCCAGGACCACAGCTTGCTAGAGGAGTCATTGCAATGGACTTTCCTGCACAATAACTTCGGTACTCAGACCCTTGTGTTTTCTCCACCTCCTTAGAGATGAGAATCTCTGCCTTCATGCCCAGGGTCCAGGTGGGGTGAGATGATAGTGAATAGCAAGGAACAGGACAGAACAGGCCTGGAAACACCTGACTAATGGGCAAGGACTAGGAGGCCCTTATGATTGGATGCTCCCCCTGCCCCGCCATGTAGCTGAGTATTGACATAGCTTTTGGATTTCTAGCAGCTAGAAATGCAAATGTTATGTTAAATCTCTAGATTTGTTTAAAGAGTAAAAGTAAATTAAGACCAAGAAAGTAAAAACAAAACAAAATAAAGCCCCCAAACAACATAACACATACCTTTGTGTGCCAAATAGAGCAAATCGTACTTCGTACCTTTTGTTTACTCAAATTCCACCAGACCTCTGAGCCCAGCTCGGTCCTCTCTTCTCCCCTGAAGCCTTACTTTCTGATCATTGTGTGCATCTCTGTCCAGCTCCTCCTGTGCAAAGGAAGGTGATCAGAGAGTGGTGAGCTCAAGGCCTGGAGTAAGAGCGCCAGGCCGCAAAGACATGTGCTGTGCAAGCTTGGACAAGGCCATTGAACTCCCTAAATTCAGGCTCCTCATTCCCAAAAAGGAGAGGACCCTATAGGATTTATGACCTGGGCATGCGGTGAAGATGAAAAGGTACTGGGGAGCTCAGGTATTCAGCAAGTGCCTGACACGAAACACATTCTCAATGTATGTTTTCTCTCTGAACTTACATTCTACCATCATAGCTATCATCACATAGTTAAGAGATTATTCTAACCCCCTGACAAGGCACACATAATCCCAGCACTCTGGGAGGCTGAGGCAGGAGAGTGGCCAGTTACAGCCCAGTTTAGGCAATTTAGCAATTTAGCAAGATTGTGTCTCAAAATAAAAAGAAGGGAAGGGCTGGGGTGAACTCAGTATAAAGGTCCTGGTTCAATCCCTACCACCATCACCACAATGAGTAGATAACATGATTGTCAGTCCTGATTTCCATGGTTAAAACCCCAGCTCCCTCCTTCCTAGCTAAGGGATTTGTGGCGAGTTACCCTTTGCTTGTTTTTATTAATAAAGCTTTATTGCAGCACAGGCGGATCCTTTTGTTGATATAGTCTAGGGCTTCTTTTGTCTTTCTATATTGGGTAGTGCAGTCGTGACAGAGACCATTTGATCCACCAAGCCTGAAACTTTCCTATGTGACTTTACCATAAAAGTTTTGTGAACCACTGGTCTATAGTGAGACCAGGGTGAAGATGTGAGAGACTTTTATATTCTACCAGGTACCTAAGAAATGGATGAATGAAAAGGAAAATTATAGAATTTACAGTTGGATGTGGGTTTGAAGCCATGTGGGTCAAAATTTCTGCCCAAAGCAATATTTCTTTCAGCAATATCTCCCATAAGTTAGTAGGTATATTGGCTTACTACTGCTATGTGACAAATCTCCCCCAAATCCTGTGGCTTAAAGCAGCAATCACTGATTTGCACACATGAATTTGCAAGTTGGTTAGGTGGTTCTGGTTTTGGTACCTCTTATCTTTGGGGATCTGTGGGCTAATCACAGTATGCTCTTCTCATGGAAACACTAGAAATACAAGAGGGCGTAATCTACCATGCAAGTGCACTGTAAGTACAACTGGAAATCTCATCATATCTACCAATTTCTGATTGGCCAATGAAAGTCACATAGTTCGGCCCAAATTTGAGGGGACAGGGAAGTAAGCTCTGCTCACTGTGAGGCTACGGTAAGAAGGTGGATGTGCTATGGGCTGAAATATTGGGGCTGCTCATGCATTTAGACACATGTATTCTTCTGTGAAGAGCCCATTTTCCATGGATGCACCTTGAGTTGGTGATGCTAAGTGAAACAAATCAAACTTAGAAGGTTAAATTTAACTATCATATAGTTTTTCTTATATGAGCAACCCAATGTATAAATAATTTAAAGAGCAGAATACCAGATAGATGGTAGGAGGGAGACAGATTTGATGCAGACAGAAAGTGGATCTGGGGATGGGAGAAGACAGAAAAGTGGGGGGGGAAGGAAGTAAAAAGAATCAAGACGTGATATGTGTGTGTACCATTCCCCACAATGAAGATATTTAGTATGTAGTGCAAACATATGCTAATAAAAATTTTTTTAAAGAACATATTTTCCCAATTAAACTCTACTATGAGCACCAGCTCAGATTTTCTTAGTATTTTATCTGTACCCATCCTTCTTACAGAGCTCAGCAGTATTTTAGATTGTCAAGGACATGTCCTAGCTCAAGCGATTTGTCTTTTGTTTGTTAGAACTGACAGCTGCACACAGTAGCTAACATTTATTGAGCACCTACTAATTTTCAGGTACTGTACCTAGTGTTTCATAGATTATTTGTAAACGTTCCCACTAGCCTTCAAGGTAATATTATTAATCCTATTTCCACTTGAGAAAAGTATCAGAGAAGTTACAACAAGTTGCATCACTTGAAAATGGCAAAGTCTGTCTGACTCCAAAGCATTATGCTATGTTGTCAGTTTCACATGCTGGTGTGAATTTTTAAAAAGAAAAGGATAGTTGTGCATAGATTCTAGAAAGACAATCTACAGTTTACCAAGATCTAAGCCCCCAACTATTATGTATTTCAATGTGAGTCCCAGTGTCTTGTTGAATTCACTGCACCCAGTAGGTGCTTAATTGAAAATAAAAAATCTCTGAGTGATTCGCTCTGTTTTAGACAATGCATTGACTCCTCAGTCATTTTGCCTGAGCTCTGAGTGTAATATTGTTTCTTTCAACCCTGGGCCAGCTATGAACATTTCAGCCCTCAACTCCAAATTCAACTCCCACTTCCTGCACTGAAGTGGTTGAGTGTTATGCATCTCTTTTGTGTAGAGTGATGTTGACCAGGAAAAGGACATGGATGGGGAGAGACACTGCAGCAGGAGGGGATGCCTTTGGCTCTGGGTTGCCACATTTTTCTACCTGCTACCAACGCATGGACATCAGCGGTGGGTAAAATGGAGTTGCAGGTTGGGTCAGACAGCTGGGACAGCTCTATCCAAGCCATGTGCCCAGAGTGTGCTGTTCCCACTTGATCATGTTGCTGTGGTCTTCCTAACTTAGCACTGCCCACCTGAGGGCTCAAGATTTCAGCCTTACCCCACCTGCCCCTGTGTGCCCACTCCCAGCATCGACTCACCTGCTCCCTGGAAGGTTGTTTCCTGCTTGCTCCACAACTGTAGCCGAGCTCCGGCCGAGGGGACATGACAAACTTTCCAGCCTTCCTTTTTCTCCAATGCAATTCCATCCCCCACTGTGGATGCTCTCCCTTGACCTCTCAGAGTGGTCATTATGGCTTGCATTTGCTCTCCTCTCATAGTTTAATAGTCCCCATATGATACTTCCCCCGCATAAATCACTACATATCCTGATTAAACCCAGATCGATACCCACCTGGAATCTAAACCTACCTCTTGGTAATTCACGTATTCTGGCTATTTTATTTTCTGTAGATCTTTGTACACTACATTTGATTTCTTCCCTATCAATATAATACTTGGTGCTTCAGAGGTACCTATTGAGGAGCCTTGAGGTCACGTACAGTCTGGATGGGTGGATTTGCAGAGCCCTTTAACTTGAAGAGGTTATGTGAACCAGACTATTGCTTCTCGGCATGCCATATGAGATAAAGGACTAGTTTTTAAAAAATATGATTTCTAGATCATTTTAGAAATCATTTACAATGATTCCCAGGTCACTGTAAAAAGAAAACATTTATAATCTTTTGTAAAAAATAATCAAAATGAAGTGCTAACAGAGGAAAATTTTAAATAGACTTAAAATCATCAAATCATTTTTTAAGTATTAAAGTCAACAATGTAATAATCAAAAAAGTTTCTAAATGCTTACCCTCCTTTGGGTTGAGGTGGGTCAGTGACGCAGTATCCGGACCATACTCTGAACAGCTCTCGTTGCAATATTTCCCCAGTGCCAGGAGTTGTTCTTTGTTCTACACCCTGACTCTCAAATCTAACTCTCTCATTGCACCTTGCTTGCATTTGAGAATTTGCTGTATTTTTTCAAGAGACAGTGATAGACTCTCGTCTGTTTTCTAATTCTGTTCATATGCTTTTCCCATGTAGCATGTGTGCCATCTCAGCATCTTTCCTTGAGCCCATTTTAACCTGCTACAGTAACTTTGGTTTCTTTCTGCACCGTCAGTCCCTCTTCCATTTACCAGGAGGTAATAGCAATAAAATGTCCCTCTATTTCCCCGGGTGTTAGGCCCCTGAATTTATGAACAAACCCAGGACCACGTTTTCTTCTGCTCCACACCACTTGTTTGCTGCTAAGAACCAGAGTGAAGGGTAATTTGCATATGGGACTTGTCTGGATAGCATGGATTGCACCCAGCCACAGAGCCAAAAACCATGTGTCAAAAGCTCGAGTTCAACCTATCAGCCAGGAAAATACAAATGAGCTGCCGTGATGTCCAGCACAAACACCATAATTGTGTCTCTGAATGTTGAAATGGAGCTTAGCTATAATACCCAACTCCCTGTCTTCCATTCCTACATGGGCCCGCATGCTCCTGCCTCTTAATGATTTTCGTTATATGGTCTATCTAAAACCGTATTGCTAAAATTCTTTGTAATCCATGGTAATTCCACCGAGTTTATTTCCCCATCTTTCCTGTGGGTTTATCTCCTTCCCTCCCATCTCAGTTTGTTGGCCAAGATTTATTTTGTATTCTGTGCAGCTCATTCCATTGTTGGTGCTCGCTAGATTGTGATAGAAATGCCGTGCCAGCGAGCC
>RJWM01015187.1:0-48442 GCA_004363535.1 Dasyprocta punctata
TTGCTTTAAGCAATGCAAATCAATCTCACTGAGGTGTTGATGTGGTCTTTGAAGCAAGGTGACAAGGCAGTCTTTCCCCACCTACCCCCTGGCTCCCAGAAAAATGCAGGCTCCAGAAAGGGGTTGTGACTTCCCAGGGCATAAAAGAGTACACATCAGAGCTAAAGCACCAACCCCAAAACGTTAGATACTGCCTCAAGCTGTGTTATGCAGATTACTCCTTCTGCGTCTCCCTTCCTCTCTGCATATTGCAGAGGTAATTCCTGGGCAGCTACATAGCCCAGCCCACAGAGCTCCCCTACGTACGTCCCACCATTCTCACAGTCACTCATCTTTGAGCCATGCCCCTCATCAAGAATTAATAAAATCTGAGTTCAGCCTTGGGTTGGGGCCTCTGTTCTGGTTAACCAACAGCCTACCTGAACTTAGGACCCCCTTGGCTCCCCAAAATTATAGATATGTCACGGTATCTTTATTCTTGCTCTGGGTTGCACTGGACATGGACATGGTAGATTGGAATGAACTCTTTAGAATTCCAATAACTTTTGTTTGGGGTTACAAATATAAAGTTCTCAGACTGTGAGGAGGACTGAGAAGGGCTCTCTATAACAGATAAAAAGCAAGAGTATACCTAGAAATAAAAAAAAAAGAATATACTAAGACATTTTAAAATTCTTACACAGTGTTATATAGCATTGGAGATCTCCAGCTGAATTTTTTGTTTGTTTGATTTTTCCATCTTTCAGTATATTGGATAAAGTCATGTCAGTAAAACCAAACTCACTCGTGGTGTTATTCTAAGTTATTATAAATAGCCTTAGAAATAAACAATCTTATACCAACATTAGAGGGATGGGGGAAGCTGCTCCCTGGGTTCTTGGTGTTGAGAAGTTTCAAGTGTGCATGAACGCATGGATGGTAGTGATAGAGGGGAAATGCCAGATGTCGATTATACTTCTTGTGTTCCTTAAAGTCAAAGAATGAATTCTAAGAGACAATGGAGATAAAGATTAGGAAAATTTATTGGAAAATAGGAATAGGGAGTGAGAATAGGAACAGTTCCTGAGAGAAAGGAGGGGTCCTCAATAGGTTGCCAATGAGCCCACCTGTCTGATGAAGTTTTATAGAGCAAAGTCATGAGGTAGATACAAAGTGAGTCAAGAAATAAAATTTCAAGTATAGTCATTTAGGTAATATTGATCCAGTGGTAGCAAGGGTACATGAGTGATATTATTAACCTTGGTAGATAATCTATAGTCTTTGCCTTGTCTTTAATTTTAGCAGCTTTAGTCTTAGCCTTAGTGGATTGGAGAGGATGGCTCACTCCTAAAGAGATACTGCGAAATCTCAAAAAGGGTGATAGCAATAATCCCAAGCCCTTAGGGAAGTATGCAAATCAAGCCATTGTGACTTTAATCTTTAGATGCATCTCCAGCCACAGTCCTGATGTTTTAGAAATTTACAACACTTCCACACCATTTCAGCTTATCCAGTCTGGGGTGCATCATCTGATTCAACCTGTCCCTCTGTCCTGATCACCATGTGCAGTGGATTAACTAATGGTCAACTCATCACACCCAGCTGAATTGAATCAGTATGGCATTGGGTGTGGAAGGCCCACCTGAGGATTGCTGACAGTGGTGTGGCCTACACAGTGGCCACCGAGCTGCGCATGCATGTGGCACTCTGAACAGCAGCAGATAAGATGCTGCTCATCATTCACATTAACAAGAATATTAATGATGCTCTCTATTCAGATTTTTATGAATGCCATATTGAAATTTCTTCTAGCAATTTTTTACTAGAGTTTTAATTTACAAAACATAAATGCATACATTTTTGGGGTAAAAGTGATATTTTGCTATATGCATACAATGTGGAAAGATTAAATCAAGCTACTATAACATACCCATTACTTACCATACTCACTTTTATAGTGATACATTTGAAATTTTTTTTAGTTATTTTGGCACACATTTCCTATTTAACTTTGATCATCTTAACAATAAAAGACTGACAGGGTTATCATTCAGTGTTTCTTGAAGTACCCATCCAGCTCACTGCTGGCGTTGGGCACACATGAACTAGTGCGAGCTCTGAGGTTCTTGTCCTGTTTCTATGATGACGGTGGAGGTGGAGGGCAGTCTCCTTTCAGCTGGAGGAGTGTGTGACACCACATGAATGGATGTGCTGTCAGATCTCCTTGGGGTTAGTGTGAGCACTCAGTCTTTAGAAAGCACTTCTCTCAATGTCTCGTATTAAGAAGCCTGTCTTTTTAATGCTTTGTGGGGGGAAAGTAGCCTAGGGCATATTAGTTTTCTCTGTAGTAGGAGATTTTGATAGGCTTTTGTGGGATCTGAGCAGCTATTGGACTCAAAATTTATACAGAGCTCAGTGCAGTGAGGAGGCCTTCACGTTCCCCAGCTACACCCCATCCTGTATAACACAAGGACAGAGGTGTTGAGCCACTCTCGAGCATCTCTGGGCTTCTCAGACCTAATGGGTCTCCATGGTAAATCTACCTGTTAGTTAATTCAAGACCAGTCATCTTGCAGTTATGAAAGCTTAAGACAGTATTGAAAATGAGGGCCCCATGAGGGATTCATTGGAAAAAACATTGCATTTAATTAAGTATTCTCAGTTATCTAAGCCTCCCATTCTCACTATAAAAGTGGTTTTTGGAAGCCATGATGATCTGGTCAATAACTGCATTATAGCTGGAAAAGTAAATGAAGTCCAAATACTTTCTGGAAGAAGGAGAGGAATAGACTTAGTTGCCAGGTGTGCTGAGATACTTGTCATCCAAAGAAGGTGAGTAAAGTGAACAACACCGATGAATATTGACACAAATGACACATGGCATTGTAGCCAGGGTTTGCAAGGGAATAGATTTAATACAGACACATAGTTTATAGGACTATTTTATAATATTCACCCAAAAAGTCAAAAGCAGAAGAGTGTAAGAGATCAGTCTAGAGACCCAAAGAATCCAGTTGAGGGCCTGGATCACACAGCAATATCCTGCATGAGTACAACTGAAGACTTAGAGCCCATGGCAATGTCCTACACGAGTCCAAGGCCTAGAGCCCACAACAATGACTCATGCATGTCTGTTTCATAGATCTGCACTGGGAAGGCCCAAAGGTCAGTGATGGAAGCTAGAAAGTCTGCACTAGTGGGATGAAGGGTCTGTGACAATAGGCTGAGAAAGCTCTACACTGGAACCAGAAAGTGATACTAAAGTAAGGACCAGAGCTCCCCTGAAGAGAACAACAGCCATCCTCAGTGACCTGAGCTCCTCTGATGATGAGAATAGTCGAGTTCATATCAGGAAGGCCAGTGTAACAAGCTTCCCCAGGAGAATCAACAGCACCATCTTCCCCTCGTTTTTTTTTTTTTTTTTTTTAATGTTGTTGGCAATAATCCTCAGGTGGGCCTTCCACACCCAGTGCCACACTGATCCAATTCAGCTGGGTATGACACGTTACCTGTTGGTGAATCCACCACACATGGTGATCAGAACAGATGGATGGGTTGCAGCAGATGATGGACCCCAGACTGGATAAGCTGAAATGATGTCAAAGTGTTGTAAGTTTCTAAAACTTGGGTGTTCACTTCATATTTAGAGGTAAGTAGAGCAGCTATGCAATCAGCTATAAAACTGAATTTAGAAACAGGATTTAATGAATATGTACTTTCATCTTTGATTTCCTGTTTTTCTCATTTTAAAAATATGTTCTGATTTTTATGGTTTATAGAAAATCTACACTTTGTAAACAGCATATCATTTATTGTTTGGCAATATTTTTCCTTGCATTTTGATGTTCTCTTCATGGTTACTGTTTTTTATAAATTCTCACTAAGAACAGAAAATCTATATTTGTTTTCTTCCCCAAAGCAAAATGGCAGACATTTGGTGCCTATCTAAATTCATACCAATACAAGTCTGAGGTTTTCATTATGTTGAGTTCTATAATCTCACATGAGGAAGGTCACAAATAGTGTCTGCTTCTCCATCCTTCTTGTTTACTCCTTTTAGCCTTTTTTTAAGTTCCTGAAGCATAAGAGAGGCCAGCATTCCACTTTCCTAACACTGGGGATTTTGGCAATAGGCCATTTTAAGCCACATTGGAACTTTAAATTCTGTTTGATTTTCCACTCTGTGAAATGACATCAGTCATTAGATGCAGAAGCTATTGTACTACTACAAAAAGGAAGACCTAAGCTACACATATTATTTTGATAAAATATTTTTGTTGGAGCTGTCTTGTTGGGAGCTTGTATTAGATATTCCAGTGTGCCACAGTGGTTTTCAAACTTTTGTGAACATTGGCATCACCTAGAAGCTGGTTAAAAACGCAGATTCTCAAGTTGGACCCTAGACCTGGATCAGAAATTTTTGGAGTAGAGCAAAACAGTCTAGGTTTGCCTGGACACCAAACTCTAAGAGTTGTCATTCTAGTAATAATACTCTACTGCTCCAAATCTTCAAAGCCAATGCTTTATTCCATAGGTGCTCATGCTGTTGGCTGCAACCACTCACATCTGTGATGTTTATTGGAAATCGTACTTAGTCTCAGCAAATTCCCTCTTACAAGGTTGTCACCTCTCCAAATGCTCAGTAGTCAATGCATTACTGGCTAATGTTGTCAAAGGCCTTGTCAGTGCAAGATCCTGCAGAGCTGACCATTGGACCTGTTAGGTTTCAGTGTCACCTCCATTTTGGGTCAGTTTCTCTCCCAGTTTATTCTCAATTGAACTACTTCCTTACATGGTCTTGCAAGACTTCTCTATAACAGGTTTTGTACAAACTGCCTGTCTCATAGTCTGTTTCAATGAAATCCATTATAAGAAAGTGTCTGCTAATATTTTTCACCAAAATAATTTGAATTGTTTCTCCAGGTTAATATACTCCAAGTTTTGTGGGAATGGAGGGTAGTACATGAGTGCTGTGAGATGGGCCCAGCAGCTAGGAGGCCACTAGCTCCTCTGCAATATGCAAAGAGAGAGGTATACAGAAAGAGTACAGGTGGCCTCTAAGTTTAGAGGAATCTGCACAGCAGTTTGAGGAAGTATCTTGTGTTTTTGGTCGGTTGCCTCAACTTTGATGTCTGGCCCCTCTGCACTGAGACCACAAAGCGTCTTTCTGGAGCCTCAGTCATAGTGGACAGTGTGGCATCTCTCAGCATACCTCTCTCTTAGTAGTACAGAGCTATAGGCAGAGCATCACTGACCTGTAGCATCACTTCAATGGCTACATATCATTGCCTTAGCTAGATCCATCTGCATTGCTTAAAGGCAGTTGAGCAGGGAGAGTATTATCCTAGCCAGCTCTGTCCATGCTACTACATGGATGTAGGGCCAAGGTTAGCCAACATGGAGACAAATGGTCTTCTTTCAAGGAGAGCCGTCCTGGTAGTCCTCCACACTGCAAAAAGTATTTTACAAAAACAAAATATTTTGTTTGTGAGAACAGATATGGTGATGAGGAAAACAAGGTATGGTTATAAGAAAAAGGATGCAATTTTTACTTTAATAAAATATCATAGAAAAATGCAGTTATTCTAAGATGAGAATGGTAGCACACACCTATAACCCCAGTACAGGGGAGACTGATACAGAAGCTCCACAAGTTCAAGGCCAGCCTGGGCTACATAGCAAGACCTTGTCTCCTAAAAATAAATAAATAAATAAAAAAAATAAAAAAAAATCAAAGAACATACTAAGCATCACAATCTTTCCTGGTTTACAGCTTTCAAGGTCCTTATCAGTTTTCCTTGTGTATAATTCACTTTAACTGAAAACACATATTTCCTAGATGGAAAGGAAATGAAAAACAAAAAGCCCTAAGTCTGTTTGAATCTAGTTATAATGTACCATGATTTTCCCATTGGTTTTTTGAATGAAGAAGTAGCCGTGTGAAATTCGCTTTCCCTACAACTGGATTAGAGTGCAGATCTGAGTTCTCTTTTCAGTTAAGTGCCTGGTGGGAACTCCCTGGTTTGCCGAGGCAATCCATCACACTAAAGAAGTTGTCTTCAGATGCTGTGGATCTTCCAACAGAGACCACCTCGTTTTCAAGGGCAGAGCAGGAAGCCCGGGATATCCTCTGGGAAGAAAAGTAGTAAAAGTGGTATCTGAGTACAAACAGTGAAAGGCCAGAGAGGTGTAAGATGGGGTCAACACAGGGCTGGGGTTCTGGAGTTCAGGAATTACCTTGGCCTACTCCTCCCCACTCCCACGGGACCCAGTCCTGTGTGTCCTGTGTGTGGCGCACTCAAATTCAGCAATTTAGAAGATTCTGCCACATGAGGATATAGAGCCTCTCCATCCCCCATGTCTCCAAGCAAATGTGCTTTGTCCACAAAGGAACTGAGCCAAAATGATGATGGATCTCAGAAGATGCAGGACCTTTTTTGGCCCAGGCCTGTGCTTCCGTCTTGCCTGGCTTCCGTGCAGTTCTTTGTGCCTGTGCTTGACCGCATGTCTCACCAAAGCTGCTACCCCAGAAAAGTCTCCGCTGGTGCCCGTGGAAGCAGGCAGGACTTTCTGTGTGTCCAGGGTGCACAGGTCACTGTGGACAGCATGGGCGAGATGCTCACTGGAAGCTGCAGCGACTGTCCTACTGCTCAAGCAGGCCAAGGGGACCAAGGCACGACTCAGAGCAGTGACTGCCATCCTCCAGTTGTGACCACTGGAGCGTGAGAGTGGCATCACTGCACCTGTCCAGGACAGCCCGGGTAGCACACAGCCGATGACCCACTAGAGAGCCCTTAGGATTGAGAGTAGTCACAGTGTCTCAAGCAAGATGATACATGCACAATGTAGTTACTGCATAGAAGAAAGAGATCATTTTAAACCTGAACACAGAACTTCTTAGATTTTACTTCAAGATCTAGCTGACAATTACTGAGAATCAGTTAACCACTGGGATCTTTAGCAATCAAAATATAAGACACAAAATTTAATTGCAAGGAGTTTATTATACCTTAGTAAAGAACAAAGTAATCATATTAAAAGGAAAACTGGGTAAAAAAAACCACAAAATCAAAGTTAAAAGGAGTGTAACATGATCTCAAGAAGAGAGCAATTACATCTTACCATCCAAGGGTGCTGACATCTGCACATACAGTGTTCAGTGTGTGCTATCACCGTGTCAGGTCTGCAGATGCAATGGGAGAGTCCAATGAGGCACTAGGATTAGTGTTTGCCCACATGTAAGGCAAAGTATAATATAAGTACTTGTCGAAACTGAAATATATTGCTTGCAATTGATATAGCAGGTCTACAAAGAAGTGAACTATCCTGGAAATATTTGTTAGAAATTCTTAAAACTTTTCTAGTTGTTGGGCCAAGTAAATTTTGGGAGATATCCATTCTTCTTATTGTATGCACACACATGTCATGCTATAATGCGTATGTTTTTTGAGGTACTCTTACTCGGGGACCAGTACTAATGAATATCCTTCACACTCACTCTTTATGTCAGACTACCTTCTAGATAATGACCTTTTTAAATTTTACCAATATCTCTTTGTGGTAACAATCATCACCTACAAGCTCCATCTAAACTGAGATTGAGAAATTAAATTACTTGCACAAACTTCAGGATGAAGCGAGAAGGTGGGAGGCAAAACTACCTGTCACTATTGGCAAGCCAATGCCCATACCCTGGGGCTGGTCTGCTGCTGTAGTGACCCATCATCTGCAGGATTCTTCTGGCATTAGTGATCTTATGAACTCACTTTTTGTACAACTATAGCTGGTTTAGTCCATACTTTTGCTCACCAACACTGCTCTTTCCTATCTGTTAGTTTCAGAAATAAAGAGAAGAAATCTGAACTAAAAAGAAGACATTCAGGCTACCTCATGTGTACAATGAGTGAATAAGAAAAATGATCAATCAGAAGAGAAACTAATAGCCAATGTAGCCATATTGACATAAATCTCAGCCGAATATCTACTGTGCCTGGTACATGCCCATGTAAAGTTTAATTTTTCAATTTAGGAAATATCTCACACAGACAGTGTGCTTTGCCTATTTCATAGAACCTTAATGAGCTACTACAGACCTCCAAGTGCACATCTCCTACCATGTTTTTATCTTTTGTCTTATTGAGATCTTCCATTTGGGGTTGGCATGTGTAGCTATGCACCCACTGCTTGAGAAACCTAGAAAAGCTGACCTGCTTCAAACAACCTGGATACAGGGTTCACCAAGCTGCATGAAACATTAAGTGGCCAACATTAAAACAAAGTCCTAAGCCGGACGTGGTGGCGCACGCCTTTAATCCCAGCACTCGGGAGGCTGAGGTAGGCGGAGCGTTGTGAGTTCAAGGCCGGTTTGGGCTACAACGCAAGCGTAGGGCCTGCCTGAGCTACATAGTGCAACCCTGCCTCAAAAAACCAGGGCCGGGAGTTTGGCTCAGTGCCTTAAACGCCTGCCCTGGCAGGCGCGAGGTTGTGAGTTCAATCCCCGGTGCCGCAAAAAAAAAAAAAAATAAAAAAAATAAAACAAAGTCCTAGGTTTGAGACTCCATGTTGTATAATAAAGCAGCTGGGAGAGAGCTTTTTCCAAAGCAGCTGTAGTTCATCATGCCAGAGGTAACTTAGTCATAGTATTATTTGGAGCTGAAATCAGCAAGGAAGAAATTTGATTTAAAAAACTGTACAATATAAATATATTGTGTGCCTGGCAATATATTCAGAACTTAGCATTTGGACCTCACAATAATCTTATTGCATGGATTAATTCAGGAGGAAACTGAGCAATGGGAGACAGCACAGCCAATATTCACAACCAAAGAGTTTTACTCCAGTATTATTCTCTCTCTCTCTCTCTCTCTCTCTCTCTCTCCATTTTCTTTCTGTCTCCTCCACTCCTTCCTTCCTTCCTTCCTTCCTTCCCTCCTTCCTTCCTTCCTTCCGTCCTATGAAGTACTGAGAATTAAATCCAGGATCTTTGCACTGAGCTACATCCCAGCCCCTTTTACGTTTATTTTTTAACCTTTGAGTCCTCACCTCCTTAAACCAATCAATTGCCTGGGTTCAAACCTGTGATCTCCTGTCTCAGGGCTCCAGCCTGCCTGCCCATGTTAACTACAGTGCTTTGTACCTTTTTGTAATGTAAAAGTTAAGACTGCATAGTTGTATTTGTGTCTTCCAATGAAAAGACTAATGAAAATTCTTTAATAGTCCCTCATTGCAATAAGAAAAATATTTTCTGCCTTAGATAAAAGACTCCTTAAAGTGTGCATCTGCCATTTACCCCATCTTAGCCTCTTTCAGAGCTCACGTTGCTGGTTATCTCAGATATCACTCTGTCGCATTCCCAATATCTCCTTCAACACCTGCTTGGTTTTCTTCCCTCTGTGTTCCCATCGCATCTGTGTGTGTTTTCTTCGTGTGGTATTTTCCATTTTTCTATTTGCATGACTGTCTTTCTTGTGTGCTGTGTTCTCCCTGAAGACCTTTGTCTTTATGCCTTGCATATAATAGACAAGCATTTATAGAATATGTGATTGGGTGATCAGTTAATTATATCAGTAAGTATTCTTTCTGTCGATAACAAAAAGTACAACTTTGATTGGCTTTAATAATAATACAGGAAATATTTCCACCCCATACATCTCTCCTCTTCAGTTCACTATCAAGTACTCTCACACCAGCAGCCTTAGCAACTGCCCACGTATTCTCCAAATGCAAAGAGGCCTAAATGTCTCAGGGGCCGTTCAGGACAGACAGGAAATTGTTATTAACCAAATGACTCACATGCTGATTCACAAAACAAAAACCAGTTGGGAAGAGGACGCCCCTTTTGGCTGGGACTTGCAGAGCATGTTTCCAGTTAAGCAGATACCCTGGGGCCCCTTTGAGAAGATGCCAGCATTGGCCAGAAGCTCCACAGCAGCATCAGAGGCTGGCGATGAAAAACCCCTGTACCCTCTTATGTCATGCCCCTGAGGTTTCATCCTCTGGGAAATGTCAGACAGACTGGGGGTTTCCCAGGTGCCAGGAACTCTGATTATCAACAGAAGTTTCAAGAAAAGCCAGCAATTCTCCATAGAAACAGCATTTGGAGCACTTCTCCCAGAAACCTGACAAGCCAATGGTCACATTTCCTCCCTCCTTCTTAATAAACTGCACATTTGTATCATCCTTATACAATTGTTTAAATATTCTTATGTTTAGAGTGACAAAAGAAATTACAGCTCAATGAAAGATAAAATTTGAGAGAATAATCTAAAATTAAAAACAGAATGTTGGCTATTTTTAATCCAGATTTCCTGTCCCGTGATACAGTGGCTATTTAGTAATTTTTTTACTTTAAGCCTATCCACTGAGAATCCTCAGGGCACTCTACTTATCTCATTATTCCATCTTCCATCTATTTACATTTTCATTTAGTGAACCCATATTTGTCGAAAGTCTTTCATGTGGCAGGACTAGAATATAACTGAGGTGTACCTGGAGGACTCATCTACTGGAGTCCTGACCTCATGGGTCACATTGAAAGCACCTGTTCTCCTCTCAGTCATTCTGCAAGCACTTCCTTTGTTCACCATTAAAGGGAGCCTGGTAGACAGGAGGGATCTAATTGCACGGTGGGCATCAGTTATTGGTATGAAACCTTAATTCCCCATTGAATCAGGTCCAGTTCTCAATAGGAAAAAGTTCTCCTAACTGTAAGCATCTCAAATGCAGGGCCCATCTTTATTTAATACCTGTATCAAGCAGAGGGTCTAGTACCTCGTAGGAAGGTAGTAAATTATAACCACAACTAAGGAAATCAAGAAACGGACGATAAAGTGAGCTGCTCCTAGTAATGGCAGTTCCCTTCTTTGCTTAATTTATGTCCCTGAGTAAGATTCTTACTCTGGCTTAGAGCTGCACTGTATTTCCCACAAGCTGGACTGTCATGACACATGCACAGACATTGATATTGTTAGCCATAATTCAATACCAGACTTAATTTAAAGTTGTATATTACAGACAGTTCACTTTTTAAACTGTATTTCCACTATCTTAAACATTTACCATTAAACCCTGTAGAGGAAATTCAGTGCCTCCTTTTCATCTTCTGTATCTCAAACTAAAGTGGGTTTCTCCACACAGAAGCATCATAACTGTCTACTAGCCTGACATGGACAGACTCAGGAGGTGTCCAATTTCAAGACTCAGCTGCTCTTGGAATAGGGAACAAACTACGAAAGGGTGGAGGGTAAAAGAGCCCCCCTCACACACACACAACCTCACCATAGAGCAGGGATCTTCACAATGCACACAGTGTGTGAGCTGAGCTCTGTTGTGTGATACCATTTGGCAATAATGGGTGACTTGTGCTGCCCAGACTTAACAGGGCAGCAAGCAGCGTCAGGCTGCAGACGGGGTGCCCCGGGACTGCCGTGTGTTAAAAAACGTTGAAAAATAAAAATGTCTGTGGCTATTGTCGACATATTTACCCTTGTTTAGAGATTTCCATGACAACAAAAAACTGTTACTACTCCTGCAGAATTGGAAATCTGCAGGGAAGCAGGGTGTGCTACTGGCCTGGGAGCTGACCTCTATCTGCATGCAACTACCCCCTCTAGTGATAATTTGGTGAATGACCGGTTTTCCTAGTGTACTTGGGCATCCAGCTCTCAACCGCCATATGTTACGGCTTTTAACTCTAGAAGCGTAATATTGTTATACTATAATAGCACGAGTTGTTTTTTAGGAGACTTCTACAACTTCATTATTGTGGGTCATTTAATTCTTGCTTTCTGAGGTCTATTTTGTTTCCATATTTTAAACTTAACCTAGAAAATATCCAAGTAACTGGCTTGAATCAAGCTTTTCTCTGTGTTTCTATGTGTCCTACATTTGGAAAGGCAGATAAAGAATAAAAACAAGGAACGTGAAAGAGTGGTTAGGACCTCTGAAGCCATTGTTCTTCCTTTCCTGGTGGAGGCGCTGCCACAGTTATGGTATAGGTATCTCTCAAGCACATGTGTTCCTCGTTCCTCTCTCTCTCCTGTTTCTCTCTCTGGCATTGTCCTTATATACAGACCACCCAGAGATGCCTGGGGAGAGAAACCTCACTCCAAAATGTACTCGCAGAAGAGGCCATGTTAGGGTGAAAATCACCCTCATTCCCCAATCCCTCAATAATCACAAATTCCACAGAAAGGCCCTCCCTTTTCAAGAAGTCCCGGCTGAAGCCCAAGCCCCCCACCTCATCCCTGCCGTCTTCTGAGGTTGTACAGATCTTTCTTTTGATTTATACTTTTCCTCTTGTGTGATAAACTGCCTGTGCTGTTCATGATTTTATGTGTGCATTTGTGAAGTGTTTTCAACTCTCAGTTCCTCAAGAGTGAAGACTTTCTTTTGAATATTTGAATTCTTCATCTAGTTTTGATTGTTCATTTGATTGGCTTTTTGTTCGTTTTGTTTTCATGTGCAATTTGGTAAGATTATATTTGTGAAGTGAGACTTTAGGCAATTGAGAATTTGTTTTGGGGATGTGATCCAGATTCCTCGAAGACTGGTCCAGCAAGACATTACCCTGAGACACTAATAGAGCGGACGAAAGAGGTGAAGAGAACTGGGGCTTCACAGAGCCAGCAGTTTCTTAGTGTGTTGCAAAAGAATTTGGAAGATCATAGAGTCCTACTGCACTCTTGAATGTTGAATATGATCTTCATTTTATAATTAGGAGCTGAGCCTCAGAAAGCTACAACATCCATATCCATGTGTTATCCACGATGCTAACAGGATTCCAATTTGAGTCCCTCTAATGCATCTCAGTCACTTTAAAAGAGGTGTTCTTAAGCTTATTTTGAAGATAAGATACTTCTAATTTTTGTGGGTTTTTTGGGTTCTCAGGGAAGGAATGAGAGGCTCTCAGACAGAAAATCACCTCTGTGTGAGGGGAGCAACAGTTACTCTTTGCTTACTAGGAATCTACCCTGTAAAAATGATCACAAAAAGGCAGCAGTAGATATCTGGACAGTTTTGAAAGGCAACTGCTATTTCCAGGTATAAGTATTGTGGAATCTTGACCAAGATGAGGACCCATTATAGGTGGTTTTCTAAATTGCTAGTATTATGAATTTTTTTTCTCTAAAAGTGTAACAGGGCTCAAAATACACCTGAGAAAACCTGCATTTGAAGATTCAGGATAGGTTCTGAAAAAGTTTCTAATTAAAATATTTTTTAAATTAAAAATTGTGTGATTTTGCCATCTTGAATTTTTCATGCACAAATAATCACAGTTCCTATGTACTTCGTTAAAAACCTACTGTGCTGGAGTTCCGTTACCAAACACACATCTGATGCAGTCAACTCACATTGGAGAAAAGTTTGTTTCAGGTCACAGTTTCAGAGGTTTCAGTTCACCATGCATTGCCACTGTTGCTCTGGGTGATGCAGCGCTTCACAGTGGATGCCTGTGGGACAAGGACCAGGAGAGAGGCCCAGGGAGTTGCAGGCTAGCAGGGGTCCCAAGCCCTTTGGAGACTCACTCTCAAATGTCAAAACACTCTCTCTAGGCCACATATCTTAAAAGATTCACCACTTCTCCAGAGCACCAGGCAGGGTACCAAGTCTTTAACTCATGGGCCTCTAGGAAACATTAAGATTAAAAATATAACAGCTTTGGAACTCTATCTATGGAAAAAAATTTTGCTAAGAGTGATCTTGAAGCAAACACCCAAATCATCACACTGATCTGAAAGTTCAAAACAAGCCAGGAATATGAAATACCTAAAATCCTGGATTTAGAAGCTGCAGACCCTAAAGTAATAAAATGACATAGAAGAAATTAGATAGGACAGCCACCATAGTGCCAAATATATTTAAACCGTTCATACAAGATTCAAGAGGTTAGGGAATAGTGTTTTGCTTCTCAAAGCTTGAGATGAAAAGGTAGATTTCAAGCATCAATCTTATTGACTGGGTTTGTTATTTCATTTTAAATGAAATGAAACAAGGTTTTTTTTTTTTTTAAGTTTTGTTTTCAAAGTCAAATAGTACATCTCAAAATATTCAGCTTTGGTAATCCCCTAGGGACATGGATTCAGAGAAGTTTCCATGAGGGGATCATTCTTGTTTCTCCGTCTTTCCCCTTCCTCTTCTCCTCTACCTTCTGCTCCACTCCCGGCCCTGAGTTATACAATAATTTTTGTCTGGTTGATGTCTGGAAAAATGGGCCTAATTTTCTCAATCCTCCTTTTTCATTTCTCTGCTCCTTTATATTCTCTATATCTTTTATTGTCTTATTTTCATTGAAATTTCCCATTTTGATGGTCATGACAACATTCACAAAACTTTTGTGATATCAAAATTATTTTAATTCTATTTCCAGTAGTTATTGAGCAGACACTCTTGAGTAAATTACTTAATCTGTTCACTTCAGGGATTTTGGTCTGATAAGTGTGCTTAGTACAGTCCCCCTTATAAGTGAATTTTTATAAATGAATCATGTATCTTTAATATTAGTCTTGTATGTATATAAACTACAAACTTCCAAACACAGTGACAGGCACATAGCAAATGTTTAGTCAACGTTAATTCTCTCCTCAGAGCATAAAAACAGTTTGGCATAGTAATTCCTTTTGGCTATTTGCTTGTAACCATTCACCCGGAGAATTTCAGGAACGTGTAGATCCGTTCAATGGTGCAGGGAGCTTTATGGAACCCAGCAAGGAACATTGTCAGAACTGAAAGCAAAGAAAGAGTCAGTCCTCAGTGACTTCTGTT
Organism: Dasyprocta punctata; assembly: GCA_004363535.1. Taxonomy (NCBI): domain Eukaryota; kingdom Metazoa; phylum Chordata; class Mammalia; order Rodentia; family Dasyproctidae; genus Dasyprocta; species Dasyprocta punctata. Next base: position 14,743 of record RJWM01015187.1, read on the forward strand.
TCTCAACTACATCTCTCGATTCCAGTGCAGTCTGCATGCACACAGTGTCCCATGCAGTACTAGTGACTACAGTTCCGTTTTTTCCTTCAAGCCTGCAGACATTTCCTCAAACATAAACATAGGCTGCTGTTTATGCAAAACCCCAGCACCACTGCCAGTCCATCCTTATCAGCCAATACATAGAGGAAGAATTTTTGTGATTTTTATGAGGGATTCCCTTCATAGACAGAGAGGGAATTTGTGAACTGTAAATGAAAACTCCTTTTGGCAGAGGCAAGTGGTTAATTCCAAAGAAGAGTCATGTGTTTTTTGTCATCTCTTACTCTCCAGGAAAATTTAAAGTTCTTTTTCAGACACTCTGGGGAATTTTTAAAATGGAGATTTCCAGCGTTTAAGAAGTCTGAATAAGGGTGTGATTGTAACAAAACCTAGAACCATAAAATCCAAGAATTTGGAGCAACTATTACTAATAAAGGAAATCATGTCAAAGAAATGAAAAGGGCAAGCAGACCATGAGAATTGTGTGCTAGATGAACTGATTATGATCAAATAACATATTTCTTACTCCCCCTAAACTTTTTAATTCATGGCTATCTAACCCTCCACCCCATCATGCTTTCTTGTCACGGTTCAGAAAGCATATTTAACAAGGCTGCAGAAGCAGTGATCTGGTAAACTTAACCAAAGTTCCCCTATTCATGCATTTTTATCCTTGCTCAGCCATTCAGTTTTGACCTGACCTCTGGCATATTTTGGAAAGAGGATTATGTGCTGATGTATTAAAGAACTGCTAATTACCCTTTTAAAAGTACTTTAAAACTATAGGGATGGGGACTATAGGGACTTGGCTGTAATAGGCTTGACTGTAGTAGGCATTGTTAGTTTTTTTTCCAGAGAACGCTATTTTCTAATGGCCTGTCTTGAGTCTACAACTAGAGAAATGTAAAATTATTATGTTAGGTTTTGTTCCACCAGGGTCAACATTCACTGAACACCTTTTGTATGTGCAGACACTATATTAAGCTTTCTGGATAATGATAAAAGATACATTTATAGCAACTTGGTTATCAAGTTACTCAGTGTCTAAAAGGCCTCAAGCTAGTAAATGAAGACTGGAATTTGCAATGGTAGGAAAGAACACAAGTACATCAGCTAAGTACAGAGAAAAGAGAGAAGGGATGGGAGTCTACAGGAAAGACGTGGAGAACAAATAAGGTTTTCCCACTGAGAGGTGTTGGACCCAAAGTAGTAGGTGGGCAAAGGTGGGGAATACCTTTGGGTCTTTCCAGGCAGAAAAGAGTGCTTTCAAAGAAATCATCATGGAAGGAAAGCATGACATAAATCCTGGATGTATCTGGGATGGGGCAGCTAGTAAATATTTACAAAGACAAGCACGGGACAGATCACAAAGGCCTTATCAGTTCTTCTTGGGAGAACAGACTAAAATCAGTGATCACTTGAGAGAAAAGAGTCAGTGCAGTTTAATACAGAAGTTGGGAGCATAAACCAGGGGAGAATGACCTGTTTTTAAGACTGCCATTCAGAAATGAGCAGAAGTTGACATTCTTGTTTATCATTGGGACTGATTTTCAATTGAAAGCCTTCCTACGCTTTTATTGCTTTCAAGAGACATTGTTTTCTGAAATTTATGCTATAGTACATTGATGAGCAATTTCTCAGCCAGTCTTCTCCAGGTCACCTGTCTCTTCCACCAAAACATGTATAGATTTAGGGGTGGTTGTCCTACTCTAAAATGGGGAATTGAGTCATTAGCAAGTAATATCAATATATTAAAATAAAAATATCAAATACACGTTTTTTTACTGCCATCATCTTCCACGTTTGAAAAAGGTGAAATTTCCATCAAAGATAAAGCACTTGAGCAGGGTGGAAAAAAAAGAGCAGACTCCAAATCTATTATGTAGAGGTTCAGATACCCTACGATGAATGGGACCTTTATATATGTCAAAAGTGTACCAATAAAATTAATTTGAAAAAATAAAAAATAAAATTGCTGTACTCAGTCATCTAGAGTTGCTCATAGAAAGCAGCCCTGAAACAAAGACACAGGCTAAAACTGTCAGAGTCAGACCTATCTTTGGAGACCGAAAGAAGTGAGAGACCCAGACAGATGTGCTACAGCAGTAAATTCTCTCACTTTCAGTGATGCAGCCATTGAAGGCAGCCCAGCAAGTTCATGTGTGGTAGCCAAATTCTCTTGCTGTAGGAAATCCTCAGAAACAACTCAGGGTTTTCATCTTTATTTCCTTAATTAAAAACAAGGGAATGCTCTATCTCCGGGATGATTCTGATTTTTGTTTTAATTCTACCTTTCTCAAAAAAAATTTTTTTTTTATTTTCTGATGCTGGCCTAATATATAATACATACTGAAATAAGTAATGAAGGACAGGGGTTAGGGTGATAAAGTTGTATAAAGGTAAGATATCTGTATGCAAACAGCAAATTGCATATCTAAATTGAATAATAAAACAGCTAGACTAAGTCCACTGTACTAGTTTTCTATGACTGAGGTAAGGAAAAGAATCACATATTTGGTGGTTTAAAATAAAAATAATTTGATTTATCTTTCAGTTCTGTCAGTTATAAATCTAAAAGAGGTCCCATTTTAGCTAAAATCAGGTTGTCAGAGACCCATATCTCTTTCTCTGGAAGTCCTAGGGACAGAGCAATCCCTGGACTTTTTAGCTTTTGGAGGACACCTGCATTCTCACCCCACAGTCTCTTCTGTCTATGTTCAGGCCAGTAGCACTGCCTCTCTTGGACCATTCTCCAGCTTCCCATCTCCTAATGTTAAGGACCTGCTCACCTTGGCTCACTGCATAGGGCTTAATTTATTACTCAGATTGTCCTCTCTCCCTGCCTGCTGCTCAGCAGAGTTAGCTCCATTTGGAACGTTCAGTCTCCCTTCCTGTGTGTTCACAGGTTCCAAACGCAAACACACGGACTATTTTATTGAGGGTCTGTCATGCATTCTGCTACCATAATCTCACTTCTTCCAAATTTCATGAGACTACACAATAGTCTTCTCTAATTGCTATAAAATTAATGATTTTTAGCAGTCCATATAGTTTTTTTTTAATTTTAAAGATAACAAAATCCAACAAAACATAACAGAACAAAGTCAATCAAAACAAAGCAGTAGAACTGGTACAGAACTTCAAAGAAAGATACTATGAAAATAATAGCTACTATAGTATATCTTGTTATTTTCAGAATAGTTGACCATTCCAACAGGTATAGTAAAATCAAACCAAAAAAAAAAAAAAAGAGTATAAAATAAGGCCAAAAAAATTAATCAGAATAAAGCAAAACAATGAGAACAATATTGGGCCTCAAAGACAAGACAGAAGAGAATCCCCCATTTTTGCTACATTGTGGACTGTCATCTCCAAAGAGATGCTCAGGCTGCCAGCCCCAGGCCTGCAAAATGAACAAAACAATACTAGCATTTAGTTGTTCTATGTACCTTCGTTGCTATCAGTGTAGCCAGACCTCTGAACCAGGAGGTTGCTTTCCGGGGCAGGGGGCTTTGTCCTTGATTGTTAGCCGCCTGCTGGTAGGCATACGGGGGAGTGGGGGGGCCCCCACATGTTTCTCTTCCTGGGGTCCATGCAAGTCGCACAGGCCCCCAGAAGGCAGACTAGTTGTCTTCTGGTTGGAGGTACTCAGGCCCAGCAGGCTCCATATAGTTTTTGAAATATGAAAAATACTTTCACAGACTTACGATAATATTCTGTATGGTACAAGTATCATGCCTCTTATGCATCTTAGAATTTCAGGAAGAACCAACAAAGTAGTGTACCCATTCCTTTGCCGTGGAGCCTGGGAAATGGAATTTTCAGCAAGAGTCTTGTAGCTTTTAAATGTAAAACAATGTGAGACAGTTTGCTTTAGGGGTTATAAGAAATCATCACAACATGAGACATAAACTAAACCAGGCAAATAAGAAAAGAGAAAAATCTATCTGGGAAGGTAACATATTTTAACCAAAGTATGGAAATAGGATATAGAATATATCTCTAAGAAACAGCAAATCCATTATTGAAGCAGAGAACTCATGACCAGCTATCATTAACAGGTGAGTTTGCAGATGAGAATCCTCTTTGAAAGTGTGAACCTGAATTTTGTTCACCATCTTCTCTAAAGATTTAGGCAACAAATTCTCAAAACTGAATTCATGCACTGAGGAAAATAAAGCTTCCACAATGCCAGGATGGCTGTGCTGCCCATACAGAGTGCATCCTTGCTCCTTTGAGCTTTCAATCTCGCTAGAAGTAAGCACAGTAATTAAATGACAGAATAAACATTCATAATTTCAGATTCTGAGAATTATATGAAGAATAAATAGAGGCGAGATATAGAGAGCTCTTTTCCATCCTTGTCTTGGTTCAGGAAGTTTATATTTGTAATCTCATGGAAAAGTTATTAGAATTCTAGTGGGTTCTTCCAATCTGTCACTTCCAGTGCAACCCATAGCAAGCATAAAGACCCTAGGACGTATGTATAGCTTTGGGGACCAGGGGAGTCCTAAGTCCAACCAAGATGAAGGTTCATCAGAACAAAGGCCTCAACCCAGGGCCTAATCTGAGTTTTACTAGTTTGTGAAGAAGGGGGTAGCTTGAGGATGAGTGGCTGTGAGAATGGCAGGAAATATGTGAGTGCTGTGAGCTGTGCTGGATTGCTAGTCTGGGATTACCTCTGCAATATGCAGAGAAAAGGGTATGCAGAAAGAGTAATCTTCGTAACACAATTTGAAGTAGAATTTAATGCTTTGGGGTTAGTGCTTCAGTTCTGATGTGTAAACATTTCTGCTCTGGGAAGTCACAGCTTCTTATCTTGAGGCTAGAACCCAGTTGACAGCCCTGGAGCAGTGATTCTGCATTCCATCCCACTCAACCATGTTTTAGGAGTCATGGGACAGGGAAACAGCAACTGTCGCCTAACTTCAAAGATTACATCAATACCTCAGCCAGTCCTATGTCCATTGTTTAGAGACAATTGAAGGGAAAAGGAAATGGCCTAGCCAGCTCGGTACCTATCAGCATATGGAGATAAGGCCAGGTTTAGCTAAAGTAGAGATGATTGTTCTTTGTTCAGTTCAGGCTGTCCTTCACAGTGAGAAAGTAGAGAAATCCTAATGTACTGTGGATAATAGATAGGAAAGTTCTGATTAAGGAAGGGTACTTGAAGCTGAAGTATAAAAGATGGGAAGACACCGAGTGAATGCACAGAAGACATGAATGAGCAAAGTGAAAAAGAAGTACAATATTTTCTATGCTTCTAGAGTCATTATCTAGAGATATTTGAAGTATTTATTTGCATATTTAATTTCTGTTCTTCCTACGGAAAACAAATACCATGGTAATGCATAGTATGCACTTTAAGATGGTAATTTTATTAGGAAGACTCTGTTATGGCAGCTTCATGCAGCCAGAGGTGGGGCTTTGGAAGGTGACTGGATCATGGGATGCAATATTCCTCAGTGGACTCATCTGCTCATGCTGCTAGGAGGGACCGTGGCTAGGGGAAGGTCCCTGGGCTCCTACTTTCTCTCCCTACTTCCTGCCTCCAGGATGGGTACAACTGTCACCCACCCAGGCCCCTCCCCTAAGGCCTTTCTGTCTTGAAGCTGGCCAGTCATGGACCAAACTGTGAGACAAAATAAACCTCTCTTCCTGAAGTTGTGAGTGTCAGGCACATGTCTGTTCTAGCAAGGAAAGAGTGACTGTGAGAGTCTCTCAGGACACTGTCAACTTGATAATTGTCTCAGCCAATTTGGACTGCTAGAAAATACCATAAACTAAATAGCTTATAAATATTAGAAACTTATTTCTCACAGTTCTGCTGTCTCGTAAATCCCAGATCTAGGCGCCAGCAGATTTGATGTCTGGTGAGGGTCTGTTTCTTGACTCGCATGTTATGGTGGTGGGGGTGGTGTGCAGCAACAAGATCTGTTCTACGAAGGCACTAATCCCACTTATAAGGGCACCACCCTTATAACCTAATCACCTCCTAAAGACTCCTCACCTAGCACATCACATCTGAGGTTAAACTTCCATATATGAATTTAAAGGGGGCAAATATCAGACCATAGTCATCATGGTCATCTTCACAGAAACCTCCTGGAAGGTTTCCTCCGAATTTCCAGTTGTTTTGTTTTTAACTTGTGGGCTCTATCAATAAGACTGGCTCCATGGACATGTGACTCATGCATTTCAACAGGACCTCTGGTTTGATATTAATGTTCATGAATCATAATTTTGATATTATTAATAATTTTATCTTTAAATTTGTATTTTTTAAATGAATTACCATGGGATCATGCATGGGAGCTTAGACATTCAGTTCATAGTCCCACCTCATTGTGCCTTCTCTGAGTGGATTCTCGTTTTTTCCTCATCTTTCTTTCTGGTGCTCTGCCAGGACCTGACCTTCTGTTTTTCAGCCCTCCCAGAAGCTGCCAAGACCTCCTGCCCCTCTACACTCAGCACAGCCTGTCCTTCCCTTTCAAGCCAGCGAAAGTTCTAGACACAGGAGGGCTTTTGCACTGGCATAGGCCTAGGAGACAGGGGTGTTGCCATTGGGCAGTTGGGATCCTGAGGCCCTCAGGGTGGGACTGGGCACTGTGGCCTGCCCTTGGAACTGGCAGGCACGCATGGTTCAGGAAGGCCAATTGCTTTCTCACCAGAGAGCCAAGATTTTCAGTTCTTTGGAGGCTGCCCATTCATTGTGGGCTGGGGCAGGGTGGCGGGAAGGGAAGTCTGACTTCCTGCCCCAGAAAGGGAATAAAGTATAGTTCTGGAGAACACAGAACATGAGCACCAGCAAGCCAGTTGGGAGTGAAGCATCCAGTGCCAGAGGAGCCTGTGTGCACTCCCAGCAAATCCACACCCAAGGGATGTCCTGTTAGTTACCAGTGCCCCAACAGGCCAAGCATGAGATCATGGAAAGAAGGAAGAAGTTTCATGTTTTATTACATTTAGTGGCATTTTTTCCAGCTTTCTGAATAAGGATCCCACATTTTCATTTTGTAGTGAGGTCAGCACATTATGCGGCTGGCCCTGATTGTAAATCGCATACTAAATCATAGTTTACTCATTATGTTGGCTGCTAAGAAGCCCGGAACAAAGCTTACAACCCAACCTTAATGGAGTACCAAAGAATTTATGGCACGTATTTTGAGTTAGTAAAATAACCCTACACCTATTTTTTTTCTTATTCTTGATTTTATTTTACTTGCTGTCTTCATGTCCCCATGGGAGAGTGTCTTATTTTGTATTAGTTTTAAAAATTTTAAATATTTTATTTCCTAATCTAGGCCATAAATATTTACTAATTAAATAACCAACAGTAAAATAATTATGCACTTACATTCTTCTATTGAACTCAGTACAAACTTGTTTGATCAGACTGTAATCAGGTAGGAACTCACCATCACTGGAGATAGTTCATCTTATAACATAAGGCAGACATTTGATATCTCAATTCTTCACCATCTGGCACATTTAATGAGGACAGCTGTACCTGTCAGCTTTCATCCTATTGGACACAGTCTGACAGTTCCACTTAAAGGAGGAAAAAGGTAGCTTAGCTCACAGTTTGCGGGATCCATTTCATAGGCATTCAACTTCCAGGCAGGAGCATCATGGTGGAAGGGTGTAGCGGAGCAAAGCTGCTCAGCTCAGCAATGCCATAGAGGGACAGGTCAGGGACCACAGTCAGGAAATGGAGCCCACCTCAGGACTCGCTCAGACACACGCTGGGTGTGCCTCCCTGATCTGAGAGGCATTGCTTTATCTAATGAAGCTGACACATCAAGATTAATGATCACAACACTATAGATGAAATTTATGATTTTTTTCAACTCAGCATTGCACACAGAACATGGTAGGAGTGATCACATTATGAACGTTGCCTTCTGAGAATTGGATAGCTGCCCTCACTATTGTGATTCCCGGCCAGAGTTCTATGTCTTTCAAAAAGCTGTGTGGGGGTTTTCACTGCTTACTGTTGTAACTGGCTTCTGGTCCCACAGTCCTCTAAGGAGCATTGCCTCCAGTGTTTGCATTATTCACTAGAATAATGCCTCTACCATAATTTTTTGTTGATTATCTATTAGATGCCAGAGATTTTTTAGCTATTAAGTTACCATGGATGCACAAGTACTAATTTATCTCTAGCCACAAGACATTTCAGTCCTACTAGAAGAAAAAGACAACAAGTAAGCAAATACATAATGTCGCTGTAAATCACAGTGCTTTACAAAGAAAATAAGAAGGGCTGCAAGTTATAGGCCAAAGTTTGAGACTTATACAGCTTTTGCTTTACAGGATAACCTATGGAAGAGATAAACCTTTCTAAGAAATTGACTTTGAACTAGAAATTTAACATTCTATGAGTCAGTTACTCTCTGCACGGAGAGCAAAGTATCTATTGAGAAGGGTAGAAACAGCACAGAAAAAACAGAAAAGCAGGTTTGGCTGGGGTGCATCAGAACAACTGAACAGTGTCATGAAGACTAAGGTAGAATTAGAGCACAGTATCTCTCTGCTCTCACCCTTGGTCACTGCTCCTTCTGGTGACTGCCACAAGCAGACAGTCTTATAAGACATCCGTAGACTGTGGGGGAAATGCATGACAACACACAAACAGTAGCCAGTGGGCAGGGGAAGGTACTGGGAAAGAGGATGCACTTGTCGGATGGGCCGCTGGCCTGATGGGGAGTATGAGGACAAAGGCAGATTCCGTTTATTCTGGCAGGGACCCAAAGCAGCAACCTCACCCAGCTCCTACTTCACTGCCCAAACACACATCACAGCCAGCCTGCAGCAAGCAGTGTCCTCACACCATTGGTGATGAGACTTTAAAATTAAAAGCAGCACTGTCTTTTCTCTATCTATCAAAAAATTTCCCGTGAAATAAGGGAACTGGAGCACTTCTCATTTTTTGAAAAAATTTTAAATTAATATGTGTTTAGGATACAAAATAAATATGTTCATTATGAAAAATTAGTGCATATACATATCATGGCTTGAATATTTGAATTTAAGTCATTCTGCTTCAAATTAAGAGACCCAGAGGATTCTTCTATTGTCTTAAGTCCCAGTGCCTCCAAGAAGTTCCTGTGCCTGACAGCCCTACATAGGTCATTGAATGTAATTATTAGCAAAAGTGCTGTTAATAATGTGAGGAAGAAGACTTGGAGAAGGAAGACAAGGGTGATGGAGATTGTATAATTCTACTCCTAGACCTGATGGTTTCCTGGGGAAAAAAATCTAATTGTTATTGCAGGGCAATGTCCTGTGAATGAAAATGCCTACTGCAGGAAGAGAAGGGTCTCTTAGACTGCAGTAGATGGTTAACTGTGCGGCTGAACTAACACTGTCACATCCTTACCTTAACTCCATTAAGGAGAAGAAAACCATGTCCAAGCCTTGAGTTGGGAAGGGGGCTGCTCCCTCAGTGCCCTTTTTAATTCCATAGGTCATTTCAGGAACTCGAACCACTCCAGCCTTCAAGGGTCTTAAGAGCTCAGCCATGGTTTGACATTGACCAAAGTTTCAAATGATTTCAAGGGTAGGAAAAAAGAGAGGAGGGGCACATTTTGGGGTCAGATAAATCAAAGCACATTTGGCCAGACACTGTCCCTCTTCATTTATAAGCACATGTGAATTTCTACGGAAATTGAATCCATGTGTTCCTAACTCATTTACAATGAACACTTCAAAATGCTTTGTTAGCCCTCCAAGAAGCCTTCAGTGTACTGAACCAGGAAGCAGGTCTGTGTGGACCGTGCATGTACCACAACACTGAGTCAATGGGACCAGGTCACAAGGTCAGAACTGAAGAAGGGCAAATGCTTTGAAAACTTGATATCACATATTCCTGTTAATTTCTGAGCCCCAAGCACACAACTTTTGCAAAGTGCATGCAGACATAAAGATTCCTCTGCATAACACACTCACTGAGCTAAGAACTGCCCACCCCAGCACCTGCTTCTGCACAAACGTGAACCTCTGACAGCTGGGTTGGAGTTACTGACACTGGAGAGGAGCTATGTCCTTCCCAATGCTAATCTTCTCTTCCTGTGCTTCACTTCCTGCCTCTTTGAAGTGGAAGGGCTGCTGCTACCCCAGCATCTTTGATAAGAACTGATGAGACCCAGGAGAGTGGGAAGTTTCTCTGGCTTCAGCAGCTTGACAGAAGTTCCAGAAAGGCTTTCTGATCTTCCTCCACACACTGAAAATCCCTAGAAGTCCTCTGAGAGAAAAGAGGTTCAGAAGGGCAGCCTTCCTGTCCCCATTTTTATTGAAAACAAAAGTAACAGTAAGAGAAAAACTGAGAGTCACCGTCACACTACATCCACCAAAAAATAAACATAATAAAAGTTCTTTTCTTTGAGTGGGGCTGAGAAAAGTATGAGATCAATCACTTCCTTGACCCCACACATCTGAATGCTGTCAGGTCTCACCCTGACTTCAAGTTACGCAAATACTTTAGCCAAAAACCTAGGCTTCCTTTATTATCTGGTAACAGCTCAGATACTAACTCACAAATGAAAATTTTAGTTTTAACAAAGCAGCACCCACAACAGACCTAGCCAAGTCCTTGCTTGCACTTTCTTCTTCTGAAGGGTGGCAAGTATTTCTGAGATTGTTTCATCTCATTCAGTTAAAGTCTTTGTTTAGTAGGTAAAACGCCATTAAAAACTCTCAGAGCAATTTTACAGTTGCTTATGTGATTATGACCAGAGGATTGGCCCCAAGAGGATAAGGTGATTCTGATTACTATACTGCTTGGACCTGCCACAACACAGATGCTCAAAAACCTTTACTGAATATTTTTAATAAGACCTACTGTTTGGCAGCTGTGGTGCACTAAATGTCTTTTAATGTCACAATTAACTAAGACAGTGTGGGTATTTAGCATCTTCATTTTATAGAAGTTGAAACAAGCATGGAGACATGAAGCAGTCTTAGTCCACAGGGTTAATAAGAGTAGCCACGAGGACTCCAAGTTAGCTTGGTCCTGTTGTGCTAACTCCACTATGTTTTAAGGCCCAGGATACACTTTGCAAATATGAGCTTTACTTTCAGCCAGAGCCATTTAAATTTGTACCACAGAAGGAAGTAACTAATATTTACAATTCCTATAACTCTTCACAGCAATTGGCAAAATTCCTCTTGATCCTTCATCTAGGGGAAATTCCCTGATTTCTCCTCTGAAAATATCCTAAAGTATTCACTTACCTCTTTGCACATATTAGTATTTCTGTCTTATTTGCTGTACATATTCATTCAGTCTATACTCCATCCTTTGTCAAAATTTTGATCTTAGGTTCCAAACTCTGGAAGTGGAAACTTTCAAGACTCTACCATCTGAGGTCCCTCACTGGCTGATACAGCTGTCTCATCTTTGACTTTCGTACTATTGTTCTTCCCGTTTGGGAACAATGCTCTGCAGAACACAGCTGTACAAGTTGCTTTCCACTCATGGCCCATTGGTTTATGTATGTTGGGCAGCAAGGTGATTCCAAAGCAAATGTGTGACCCTATAGATGCTTCAGAGACTCTGTAATCCTGGGTAAATATTCCATTTCGGGGATTCCAACTTCAAGTTAATATGTATATTTAAAAATGTGTATTTATGTTCAACATGTATATTTACATTAAAGTATATATTTATATTTAAAATATATTTGTATTTGAAGATACTCGTATTTAAGTGTAAATATCTGTGTGTGTAAATTTTTTATTGTAAACTGTAAAACACAGCACAAGTATCCGTCACAGTTGTTGAAGTAGGAAAAAAAGGAAACTGCTGGATGCTGAGTTGATTCATTCCCTGGAACTCTGAGCTTTAGAGAATGGATAAGGGTGGCTCTTTCCTTGAAACTAACTGAGGAGTAGAGAGTTAGAATCACTGGAGCTGTGTAAGAGCACAGTGTGATGATCCATCAGCCTGACAAGACAAGCTCAGGAGCAGAGAATTAGATCTGCAGACATTGTTAGAGCTTTTCCAACCCACAGTGTTATCTCTAAACAGAGACATTTCACAACCTTGGCAAAACTATTAGTGCTCTGGACAGCTTTTTTGCTTGTGGCAGTTTGTTAAAATGCAGATTCTAGAACGGTGGAGTTAGGTTGGGTTCTAAGCATATGCTTTTCATCAGGCTCTAATTGGATGGTGAAGATGCTGACCCACAGACCTCGTCCCGAATGGCCAGACTCTGGAGGGTGATGTACTGTGGCTGTAAACCTAAGAGTACAGCAGGGCCCTGAATTTGCATCCTGTGACCCGAACACTACACTCAGAACCCCAGCTGTATCACCCTTGTGACTCTGACAGAACTGTGTAACCTGAGTCTTACATTACCCATCCACAAAGTGGAATAAGAGTGATTCAAGTGTCTACAGCCCAGGAACACTAAAGGGATCAAATGCACTCAGCTTGTGAGGCCCACTATCTGGCAAATATACACACAATAAATACTGATTGCAACTCCCATTATTCTCATTCTAAGTTCATGGATGGGTCACTGTAGTAATAATCACAAGCTGACCCAGAAATGTTGACTGCTCAGCATCTGTTTTCCGTATGCTTCTGTGGTGCCTTCGAAACCTCTCTCTCCCTACATCTATGAAATGATTCATACTAATTCAGGCTTGTAATTATTGACATATTCATATAGCTGTGCACAACTTAAATACTGGACTCTTTTTGCCTTTGTTCACACATTTTAAATTCAATTTTTCTTTCAAGTGTTTGCTTACTGAGAGAGACATGCTGCCCCCAAGATGTAGAGAAGATGTAACACTTGGGGTTTGAAGAATGTGCACAACAGGCCAGACGCAATTATAGCACAGTGTGTCTTGTCCCAAATGGTGGTCCCTAAAGAATCCAGGCTGGCTATTTTTGGAAGATCAGACATAAAAATGAGATTGGTTTGATAACATCTGGCAACGAAAGCATTGTTGTTATGGATGACGAGCTAGTTATGATCTGGTTCTCTTATTATGGTCTTTGTATACCTTTTTGTATGACATCAGGGTGAAAGGGAGGGAGGGGAAGAAGGGAAGTCTGAGTGAGCAGAGAACCATGAGCACAGTTTAAAAACAGCAAGGCAGCAGGGCGGTACAGACATAGCTCCATGAACTGTTTTGGCTAAGAACTGTCTAAGAACAATTTCTACAAACTCAGAGATGTTCTCTTCATCCTCCTCCTACTTACTGGGGGTTGAAACTGTCCACTGAAGGCAAATATAATGTCTTTGGGTTACTTGAGTAAAAAGCAAGGCTTAATGATTTGAATAAAAACCATTCAGTGAGTGTCAGAAGTCAGACTGAATACAGATGTGTCTGAAACTAGAGTCCATGCACCTACAGTTTCAACAAAAAGGAAAAGAGATAAACGTTAAGATTATCTGGAGATTATCTGGTATGATGATAGGAATAGTTGTTGGAGGGAATAGGCCTATAAGGAGACCAGTGTGTCTAACCAATGCATCCTTTTGATATTTCATGAAGATGTTTCTGATTGTCGGGCTGATAATCAGCAAATTTGCAGCAAACCAGATTGTGTAAGTTATATTTTGGAAAGATCCATTGTATCTTATGACACAAGGCAAAGACATTTTATTTCTGAGATCTTTTTAAAGTGGAATATTAGATGAGGATTTTTTTGAATTTTAATTTTTATTAGTACATGTTTGTAGTACCTAATGATTATATTTATCACGGAGGTTTGGTACATAACTCATCTTAATATTTTTCTCATTCCTTTCTCTCCCCATTCTCTCCACTCCTTACATCTCTTGGTTCCCTTCCCATTTGCAAAAGCTGTCTCTGTTCTTTTCTAATCCTTTTTATTCATCCTTTTATTCATCCATTTGAAAAACATCTCCCTATTTCCCATACCTATTTTTTCTTTTGTTCTTTATTTGTATTTTGTTTTTTTTTTCAGAGGACCTCTAATCAGAATAAATCCAACTACCTTTCTGCATATGTATTTCCATGTATATATATATATATACATTAAGGTTTGGTATATAATATTAGATACTGACAGTTACGTGGCTTACACTCAAAGGAGGAAAAAGTAAGTCTTTATGTAGTTGTCAGTCTGATTCTTACTAACTAGAAAATGTGGGTATCAAGAACAATGAAGATATGCAGATAATAAAAAGTCAAATACAAAGAGAGGAAAAGAAGGAAAAAGGGTGGAGCGAACAAAAGAAAAGGGCACTAAAGGTCAGTGAAAATCTGGACCCAAGCCATTGCAAAATTCTCAAGAAACATTAAGAAACAGACAGCGCATGTGCTTTGCAAGCACTCCCTGCATGACATGTCTACAGATCCCAATATCTCGGTTCTTCAGTGTCTTGTGGGGTATATTTTATTCTACTGTAGGAAAGAACTACATTAACTTTTGATAGATGAACCCTGGTAGAAAACCCCAAAGAGAGTAGGCTATATGGTCCTCCCAAGCTGGGATCAGCTCTCATCTGTACCACTGGAGCATGTTCAGGTGTTGAAGAAGTTATCTGTATTCTCTTGAGCAATGTCTTCACGTTTCAAAATCTTATTTTTTTTTGAAACACACACATATATACATATACACACACAAAGGTGTTCCTTGACTTACTATTGCATGTTGAAAATGTAAGTAAAAAGTTTTACTACACTTAAAACACAGCATTGTAGCTGAGTGTAGCATAGAGTAGCAGTTGTTTGCTCGCTATCCCCTCTCCCCCCACTCACATTGTGTCTAACAGGGACTGCAGCTCACTCCCACTGCCCAGCATCTTGGGAAAGTACAATACTGCTAGCCAGGGTAAAGAGCAGCATTAAACTTCAAAGTACAGGTCTACTGAGTACATTATACTTTTCCATCATCATAAAGTTGAAAAATTTTGCTTTAAACCACTGTAAATTGTGAATTACCTATATATGGTCTAACACACCATATCATCAGTGGTTTAATCAAATAGCCCATTTGTACCATCCTAGGATGACAAATTTCACCCTATAGATCCTTAGCGCTTGCTCTGGGCACTGTGACCAACCAAATAATGAAACTGTTTTATTTATCACTACTCTTTATTCCCAGAAAGGAAGAAAATCCATCTAAATTATCAAAGCATGCACATTGCACAACCACTGAAATTTCCGATGAACATTGCTTGTAGTTTCCAATGCATAAATATAACATCTAACATTTTTTTCTAATTACAGTTGCACAAATTCTCGATGATGCAGAATATTCATTGTAATATTATGCTCATTATTTGAAAGTGAAAGCAATGTAAGTAATCATTAACAGGAAAACTGTTTAATAAACTTGTTTTATCTAGATGGGTAAAATAATATGCAGATGGAATAAGGTGCCACTCTTAAAAATAATGAACTAGCTTGGTGAGCTACTGACATGAAATAAGGTCTGTAATTTTATTAAAGATGAATAAAAATCAATTATGAAATACTATGAATGATTCGATATCATTTGGTAAGTGAACACGTGTATACTATAAAATATGGATGTATTATGATCTTGGATAGTGATGCAAATGAATTGAAATGATATAGCAAACTTATTTTTTCTAAATCAAACATATATATATATATAGAGAGAGAGAGAGAGTATGCTTGCTGTTATTTCTGTGATAAAATGTCACACACTTAGTGATTTAAGGACAACACAGACACACTATCTTGCAGTTCTGAGGCTCAGAAGTCAGTCAGAAATCGTTCCTTGGGATAAGTAAATGTACCGCGTGCCTTGGGCTTCCAGAAAAGGAGTCTTCCTGGCCTTTCCAGCTTTCCTGGCTGTCTGGGCTTCTGGCTGGGCCCACTTCTGCCTGGGCTCCTTTCATCCCATTGTCCCTCACTGCATCTGTCTCCCACCTTCTGCCTGCAAAGGCCTTGTGTTGACTGTGGTCCACTCGAGTAGTTTGGGATAATCTCCACATTTCATTGAGTCACAGAAGCAAAGCCTCCTGCCATGCAGAGGTGCATTCTACAGATTAGGATGTAAGCACCTTTGAAGGACTATTACTGTGCTGCCACACATGTTGTACTATTGTGGTAAATTGCCTTCTTAATACTTACTTAATCAGTCGTGAATTACTAGTTGTCTTCCCAAGACTTACATGAAAGTAAACAGACATCCTTGCAATAGAGAAGATATTAAGTACAAGTTGCAAGAGACAAAAAGAGGGAGGAAGAGAGGGAAGGAAGAGGGAGAGAAGAAAATGACAGAGGGAGAGAAGTAGGGAAGGAAGAAAAAGAAGAAAGAAGGGAAGCAAAGAAGACAGGGAGGCAAGGAAGAAATGAATGAGGCTGGAAGGACAGAGGGAAGGAAAATGAGGAAGGGAGGCTTTGTATTCACATGTGTGGAATAGTATGTGCTCCGAAATATCAGTTATCATACAGTCCCTATTCCCTAATTAGTAGCTTCTTGTGCAGAGCAGAATAACCTCCCCCACAAGATGTTGCTCATATCACAAAGAAATAGAAGCTTAAAAAAATGAAAATGAAACGACAATCTCTGGATCTTTAAAAATTTACTGCTCATTTGGAGAGAGAGCCTAAGCACACAAAATAATTAAGGATTGTGCAATGTGGCATCCCTATTAGTGTATTAAAATTATTTAAACTAACCATTTGGAGATGGCTGATAGAAGTTCAGTAGTAGTTTATCAGTCATAGAACTTAATTCCAGGATCGGTTCATGCAGGGGACTTCGGAATCAGGATTTACAGGAAACAAATGAGAATGAAGTGGTATGCTATTTACAACAAAAGAACTCAGAACAAAAGCCCTAAAACTGCACTGGTAACCTTAGCAACTTGATTGGAGAAAGAAAAGAAATGCTCCAGGAGTAATATGCAACATATGCCCAGCAGACTAGGTGAGAAGCTGAGCAGGCAAAGAATGGCACCAAGGATGCAAACTCGTTGCCACACATGCAAATGGTACACCCCCAGCCGACAGAGACGAGGGGAGTGCTCTGCACCATGCAGGAGAATCTTTCCTTGTCATACCAGGTAGTGGTACTGGATGTTCTACGATGAGGATGTCAATTTGCTGGTTTTTGTGATTTTTTTTTTAAAGGATACGTTTGCCAAAGTTAGAGATTTAAAATAGATTGCAAGTGATTTTACTTTTCTCAAGACTGCTTGTGGGCATCAAGAGAAAGGGATGCTGTTAGTGAAGAAGAGGCAGTAGGGTTTAACAGACATCTAGGTTACTGACAGCTTCCGGTAGTTAATAAGAAAGCCCAGCATCAAGAGAAAGCAGTAGCTCATCTACACAAGAAGCCATTAGTGATCAGTAAAAATCAAGCAAGTGCTTGATAAATGCACTGCAGCTGGGGATATATAGATAAAGGAACAACCATAGCTTTAGGTAATTCCTAGAAGAGTTGTCAGTTATTTAATAAGATGCTAGAGTCTAGGAAAAATAATTGATTCAAGACACCTTTATGAAATGCCAACAAGAGTATATTTTCTTTACAAATAGAGGCATTTATAGATGTATTATAAACAGTCCCGGATGCATGACCAGTAAACTGCAGGTCCAGGATTTTATCTCTAGCCTACTTCCAAGGCCATGGTGAAACCCAGTACACAAATATAACTCAAAGGTATGATGGAAGGCCACATGGATTGAATTTCATGTTCCCTCCAGGCCCTGAGATGACAACAGAAATAAGAAGTCTTTAAGTATTTATTATTTTATAAGGAGTTTTAAGAGGAAGAAACTAGAATAAACAAATTAAAACAATAAAACATAATTTTTATAAAAATATAGTTACCCCCGGAAGCCTTAGTGGTGTCCTTTTTTTGAGATCTAATTAAAAAACAGATTTTCAGGCAGCTTTTGTATGTAAAAGATCATATTTATTTCTGCATGAGTATGTATAGTCAATTGTCAGTAAAATAAGAGTGACTCCACCCTGGGTAGAAAATTGCAGATGATCCCAAAAAGATTCGTAAGTATAACATATATATTAGAACATATATGCACTCAAAGCCTATGGCTCCTATTCTGGGTTAATCAACAAACAGAATGAAGGTCTACTGCTAAAATATTTATGTTAGAAATAACAGATGAAACACATGCTGAGAAATCAACCTGGAAATCTATGCAGCCGAAAAGGTCATCTCCGGCTACTTTTGATCCTTTAAAATGTGGCTAGACAAATTGAGACATGCCAGAAGTATAAAATACTCACTAGATTTTGAAGACTAAAGGTGATAAAAATGTAAAAAAAATTCATTAATAAATTTTACATTGATTTTAAGCCAAAATGAAAATATCCAGATATATGAAGTTAAATAATGTCACAAAAATTAGTGTCATCAGTTTCTTTTACTTTTTATTACAGCTAAGAAAATGATTTAAACTACCCACATGGATTACATTTGTAGGACCTCTTTACATTTCACTTGAACGCTGCTGTCTAGGTAACTGTACAGAGGCATTTGAGTTACTGCTGCGTGGGGTGGGTGTAAGCTGGTTGTGTTTGATGAGTCCAAGTTTGTTTCATGTCCTTTCATTATATGTGATCCCTTCACCTACCACCAAACTTCTGAATTCAAATGGTACTCCACAAAAAATTATTGCAAATTATTTATACACAAGTCTGTACTTCTGTATTTCTTTTTTATTTTAAAGAGAAAAAACAGGGCTGGGGATATAGCTCAGTGGCATAAATGCCTCCCTGGCAAATGCAAGGTCCTGAGATTGATTCCTCCCAAAATAAATAAATAAATAAATAAATAAATAGAAAAAATAATGATACAAAATTTCAAAACAAGATAATAGGAAAGTAACAATGGTTAATACATTGTGTATTGTTATCTTCAACATAGTGGCTCAGAGTATCACATACAGACATGAAAATTTGATCAAACCATATAAGCACGAACCTTTCTTTTCAATGAACTGAGAGAAGTTAGTATTACAATTATCTTAACTATCTTGTGTGTATATATATATATGTACACAGAAGATATATATGGTGAAGGTTCACATAGGAAAATTCCATAAAGCTAACCTCCAGATCACCCCAGGGTGGGGGAAGTGATTAAGAGGAAGTACAACGAGGTCAGTTTGCCCCTGAAAGAACATACGTATATCAAAAACAGTGTATTTGCTAAACCAGGTTCTTTGTGTTGTTCACAGTCAGTTACAGATTAAACTCCTCATTCTAGATTTAGCCAAGAGTAACTAATCAATATGTGGTTTTTTGCTTTAAATTCTGCCTGCTGTAAGGGGTCTGCACATTTTCTGACATCTTCCTGTGTGTGAAGCTGTCAGTTCACCAACGGGCTCGGCTAATAAAGGCTCCTCCAAATTCACAATTGGCTGCTTGGTTTCCTATGCTGGTTTTAAACCCATGATATATATATATATATATATTTTTTTTTTCACTTTTCCCTTCCTTCTTTTTTCCTTTCCCTTATCCCAGTTTCTCTTCCCTTTTGAAGAGTTTCTTCCCATTTCACAATACCTATTGTATATTTTGGTTCTTATTTTCTCTTTATGCTTCTCACACTAGGGAGACAACATGATGTTTACGCATGCAAGTCTGATTTATTTCCCTTATAAGTATGGTCTCAAGTTGCATCCATTTACCTATAAGTCTCCAGTTTATTCTTTATCATTAAGTAGTACTCCATTGTATAAAAGACCAAATCTTTTCTATTCACTCCTCAGTTATGGGCATTTGTTTCCAAAATTTGGCTGTTACAAGTTGTGCTGCTGTAAACATGGGTGCACACATATCACTATGGTGTGATGTTTCTAACACTTCTGAGGAAAATACCCAGAGTAGGTATAGCTGCGTCAAATGGGACCTCTATTCCTAGTTATTTGAGGAATCTCCACACTGATTTTCACAGTGGTTTTACCAGTGTATCTGCCCTCTAACAGTGGAGAAGAGTTATTATTTCCTCACAGCCCTGTAGCATTTGTTATGGGTTGATTAGTTGATAATGATCATTCTTTCTGGGGTGAGATGGAATCAGTGTTGTTTTAATTTTCATCTCTTGAATGACCAGTGATGTTGAATGTTTTTTTCATTTATTTATTTGCTGTTTGTATTTCTTCATCTGAGAAATGTATATTCATATCAGATGCAAACTTTTGGATTGAGTCTTCGAATTTGGTGGTTCTAATTTTTTTCAATTCTTAATATGTTCTAGATATAAGTCCTTTGTCTGAGGGACATTTGGCTAAAATTTTTCCCACTCTGTGGGTTGTCTTTTCACTCTGTTGCTGATTTCTTTTGATGTGCAAAAGTTTTTTTTTTAATAAGATGAGGTCCCAGTTGTTGATTTTTTGATGTATTTCCCATGCAGTTTGGGTTTTGTTCGTGAACTCTTTGCTTATCCTTGTTTTCAAGATTTCTACCTATTTTCTCTTCCAGTGGATTTAGTGTCTGTGTTTTAATATTGGGATCTCTGATCCATTTTGATGTTACCTTAGTGCATGGTGATAGACATGGCTCTAGTTTTAGTTTGGGGTATGTAGAAAGCCAGTTTATCCACCACCATTTGTTAAAGAGGTTATCTTTCTTTCAATGAACATGTTTGACCCCTTTGTTCAAAGATAAGGTGGCTGAGCGTGTTTGTAGTTCTGTCTGGATCTTCTAATCAATTCCACTGATCCTTAAGTCTCTTTTTAATTTTTTTGCCAGCATCATGCTGATTTTATCACAGTAGCTTTGTAGTATAATTTCAAGTTAGGCATTGTGCTGTCTCCTGCCTTGCCTTTTTGCCCAGAATTGCCTTTGCTACACTAGGTCTCTTCTGGCTCCAAATGAATCATAGGCACATTTTCTTTAGATCTGTGAGGTATGCTAATGGTATATGGATTGGGATTGCATTAAATCTGTATAACAATTTTGGGAGTATGGCCATTTTCATTATGTTGGTTCTTCCTATCCATGAGCAAGGGATATCTTTCCATTTTCTAACATCCTCTTCAATCTCCTTTTTTAGAGCACTAAAGTTTTCAGTGTATAGGTGTTTTACATCCTTTGTTAGGTCGATTCCTATGTATTTCATTTTTTGGATGCTGTTGTGAAAGGTGTTATTTCCATAATTTCTCCTCATCAAGTTTGCTGTGTACAAGAATGCTATTGATTTTTGAATATTGATCTTGTGTCCAACTACACTGCCAAATTTGGTTATTAAATCTAAAAGTCTCTTTTTTGTAGTTTTCTAAATAGAGTATCATGAATTTTTGTAGTTTTCTATGTAGAGTATCATGACCTCTGTGAATAATGATAATTTAACTTGTTTCTTTCCTGTCCTCATTCCTTTTATTTCTATCTTGTCTAGCTATTCTGGCAAAAGTTTCGAGAACTGTATTGAATAGGAGTGGTGAAAGTGGATATGCTTATGTTGTTCCTGATTTTAGAATGAAAGTTTTTAGTTTTTGTCTATTTCATATGATGTTGGCTGTTTGTTTGTCATAGACGGCTTTTATTAGTTTGAGGTAAAGACCATCTATTCCAATTTTCTCAAGAGTTTTTTTTTGTTATTGTTGTTGTTTTAAAATCAAAATTGGGTGTTGGATTTTATCAAAAGTTTTTCTGCATCTATTCAGATGATTCTGTGATTTTTGTCTTTGGCTCTCTTGATATGGTGTATTACACTTATTGAATTTCATATGTTGAACTATGCCACATACCTGGGATGAATACCACTTAGTCATGGAATATAATCTTATTGATGATTTGCTGCATTCTGTTTGCCAGTATCTTATTGAGAATTTTTACATTCATTAGGGAGATTGGCCTGTAGTCCTCTTTTTTGGTTGGGTCTTTCTCTGGTTTTGGTATCAGGGTAATACTTGCCTCTATCAGTTGGCTAGAGAGGTTTGCTTTCTTTTCAATTTCATTAAAGAGTTTGAGGAATATTGCCATCATATCTTCTCTGAATATCTTGTAGAATTCAGCAGTGAATTCATGAGGACACCTGCTTTTTTCTGGGTTTTCAATGCATGGAGGATTGTTTTCTGTCCTCTGACTTTCAGTCTATGAATTTCTTTTTGAGCTAAATGTGTTGCTTGTATATAGCACATTGTTGGATCTTGTTTCTTTATTCATTCTTCCAGTCTGTTTCTTTTGATTGGTGAATTGAGACCATTTATATTTATTGTAATAATTGATAAGTATTGCTTTTCTTTGTCATGATATTTTCCTTCTGTTGGTTACCTGCATTTCCCATCTGTTTAATTGCTTGCCCTACCTGGAGGTTTATTTCTGCTGTTCTTAGAATTGTGGTCATTTTTATCACTGTCTAGAATATCCTTCTGCACTCTTTGTAGAGCTGGTTTTCTGGTCATGAACTTTTTCAGTTGTTCTTTGTCACGGAAGTATCTTGTTTCTCCATTAATTTTGAAAGATTGTTTAGCAGGTATGTCAATCTTGGTTGGTTTCTTTCAGTACTTGAAATACTTCACTCTAACCTCTTCTTGATTTGATGGTTTATTTCAAGAAGTCTACCATGATTCTGATGGCCTTCACTTTATATGTGATCTGTTTCTTTTCTCTAACAGTTTTTAATATTTTGTTCTTGTGCTGGATTTCTGGGATCTTGATTATTATATGCCTGGGTGTAGATTTATTTTGTTCATAGATATTTGGGGTTCTATATCCTTCATTTGTTTGTACAACAAATTCTTTATCCATTCTTGGGAAGTTTTGTGCTATTATTTCTGTGAAGTTTTTTTATGGCATTTGTGTTGTCTCCAGCTTTGTCACTGACCTCACTTAATCTTATGCTATTCTTCTTTGCTTCCTCTTAAAGCTGTTGGATTGGTTTTTCATGGTCTCTTGCTGTTTTAAAGATATCTTTCTTTTCCTATTCACTAGCTACAATTCTGTCTTCAAGAGCTGATAGTCTATCCTCTCCTTTGTTCGATCAGTTGAGTACACTTTCAATGGAAGTTTTAATCTGTTGGATTTCTGTTTGGATCTGTTTTATGGATTCCATTTCTTTCCTATGGTAGGCATATTTTGTTTCCATAATTTTTCTAAACTCACCTATTCTTTTTTCTGTGTATTCTCTAATATCTTTGATTTTAAGCATCATTTATTCTTGTACCTGAAAGATTACTTTCTCTATAGAATTTTCTGTTTGTTTTTTCACCTCTGTTGCTCTCATTTTAGAAAATTCCAACATTTGACTTCGAATTTCTTCTATTTCATTGTGTTTCAGGATTGTCCTGGGTGGGCTGTGTATCTGGGATTGCATTTTCCTTCTTGTCACTATTTTCTCATTTTTATTTCATTTTGCTTTCTGTGTTGATGCTTGCCAATTTCTTATGATTGATAGCTTTATCACTAGTATTGCGGCTTCCCTAGGAGATGTCTGTCCTTCAGGGATGTCCTCTACATGTAGGTGGTTCTTTATAGGTATCCCAAGAGCCTACCTGCCCCATTTGTAAAGAATGCAAACTTATTGCCTGGCTCAGCACTCAATCCTTTGGTACTGGGCTGTAGTGATGATTATGACCCCATACAATCACAGTGTGATCATATAAAGGAGGAAAATTGATTATAGCATGTATGACATCCTAAGGTAGTACAGTTAGTAATAACAATAGTCTGAAATACAACTTAATTACTGAAAAACTATGGTAACCATTATCCTGCTACCTCCAATCATGGGAGGAAACTCTAAGGTCACATAACAAAATCAGACATATACCATGCATGTGGATGCAGTGATTTTACCCTCAGTGGAGTGATTTTACCCTTCTGTATGGGCTGGAGGGATTAAGATGAGTAGGGGACAGTATAAAGTGATGGATGAAGTCAGACACAGTAGAGTTAAAGCTGGAGATCAAAAGATGATCACCTGAGTTTTGGGAAACTGGAGGACACGGGAGGGAAAGAATGAGATAGAATACAAAGGAGTCATTAGAAAGGGAAGAGACAATGTTTACTCACATGAAAGTTTAAATTCAAAAAGCAGTTGAGGGAAGTGAGAAAGAGAATCAGTACAAGAAAATGAAAATGAAAGGTAAGAAATCTAAGCAGTAAAAATAAGGAAGAAAGAGAAGAACAAAAAATAAAAGCAGAAAAGAAAGGTAAAAGATGTCAGAAAAAGAGAGAGAAAAACCCCAAAAGTACAAAACAAGAAAAGACGATATCTAACCAGATAAGAAAAGGATAGCCAATCAGAGAAACAAAGGAGAATAAAAGTAGTGAAATACCTCTGGTGTTTACAGTGCTGTGAGTGTCATGTTAGATCCCAGAAGTGGGCTGGATGTGGAACTGATCTTGGCCTCTGGATGCAGGGGCTGGGACAGGTTTTCTGTTGGTGGAGTTCTCCAGAGCCCCAGTTGCTGGCTCCTGGCTGCTGCTTCAGACACTTCCACATTGCTTGTATCACTGATTACCCTGCTCATCAAGGACTGTGTGTGCTCGTGTACCCAGGGCGGACTGTCCTGGGTCTTGGGGTTCTGGTCACTCTGCCAGCCAAAGCCATATGTGCCTGTATTCCCATTATTAGCTACCTGTTTTCAGCAAAGCTCTAATATTACCCTTGGAAATTATGATTCAGATGCCAGTTCTGCATTCACTTTAATGACATCTTATTCTTTCTGTGACATTTCAGTGGGAAACAGTATGTTTTCATAGATGTTATTAACAATCAAGATCATTACCTAAATACATCACGAGTATGATGACAATATGTTTCTTTGATTTAATGATATAGAAAGGCTTAAAATGCAGTTCTTACCCTTGGGGGGCTAATTTGAACAACTAACAAAGATGAAGACAATTATAAAAAGATGAAAATGCATAGTGCCATGCACATGTTATAGTGTGTTATAGGAATTAAAGGCTAATGAAATTATTCAGTATCAATCTGTTTCAATTGAGAAAATTACAGAAAAATGAAGATGGGTTAGGTTCAGGTATGTATCATGTATCTCACTTCTCTTCCACTTACTGTAAGTTCTCTAGCAAAAGATTTAACTTTCTTGGGGATTGATAGGCTTACCAGTTTTATAACTCAACACCGTATCTGATATTTAGGAAGATTTATTGAGATAATACTAAAATATGTCTATAAAATAGGCATATTAATGCACATATACCAAGGATTTGCAGGCATTACACTCAATGACTTTGTAAATTTTAGGTCATATTAAATATTTTTTTATTCAACAAATAAATTTTTACTTTTACTGTGTGCCAGGAACAAGTATAGTTCTATGCCTATTACTTGGGATAAAGTACTTTGAATAAAGAGTGAAGTTTAGGCAAACAGTGTGAAGGGAACAGGAAAAGTGTTCTAGAAAAAGAGAAAAGGTTGGAAAACACAGAAAAAGAATTACTTGTTCCTGTAGTATCTAAGTGCATTACTTACTTCCAAGGTAGAACATTTTGCAGCATCCCATGTACTTGTGAGAGATATCTTTGGGGTCTTGGATTCTAACTTTTCAGTTGGTTTCAGCTTCAACTCTGGTGAATATTTGTTTGGAAGTTTACATTTCCTCTGTGATGACTCTATTCTTGCAAGAAACTCCTCCCTGCTCCTCAACATCTTCCAAAGTCTGTCTCTGATACCATGAGAGCTCCTTTGCTCCATTCTAAATGCAGCCAGAAATATGGGAAAGCTAACAAACCTATGGGCATTCTTCACCTAGCAGGGAACTGGATCTGGTTGATAGTTTCTCCAGCTTCCTATCCTTGAATGGAAAAACCCAGGGTCAACTCTGTACACTTCAGAGATTTGAGTAGAATTGAACCTTTCTCATGTACAGTGCTACTGCAGGCATGAGAAACACAGGCTGGTGAAATTGTAGAATGAACAGATCATGATGATAGTCATGGTGAAAAACAGATTTTAAGTATTTTTCAAAAATGTTTTAAAGAGAATAAAGCAAAACAAAACAGAACAGAATGAAGCAGATCAGAACAAAACAGTGCAAGCAACACAGGATTTTGAAACAAGACAACAGGAAATCAACATTGGCTACCATAATGTCTCTTGTTTTCTTCAAAATAGTTGTCTGTATCTTCACAAACAATGAATTCAAGCAAAGCAAAATAATATAAAACTGATCAAAACAAAAGAATGAAAGCATTACAGGTCTTCAAAACCAGACAACATGAAAATCAACAATGGCTACCATCGTGACCCTTGGTCTCTTGAGAATAACTGTCCATACCTTCACACATATTGAAATCAAATAATACGAAGCAGATTAAAACCAATCAAAACAAACAATAAAAGCATTACTGGACTTCACAACAAAAAGATTGGAAATCAGCAGTGGCTACTATAATGTCTCATTTTATTCAAAGTAGTTGTTCATACCATCACATATAATAAAATCAATTCTTGTAAACTCTTTAGGAGAAGTTCTAGGCATGTATAAGCCTATACATGTACATCTATCCTTTCTTTATTGAGGGAAAAACAAAACAAAACAAAACATGTTACAAGAAAAACAAAAGAAATGAAAGAGACAAATAAATAAAAACAACAAAGAGCCCAAAACATTAACAATATAGGTTTGCAAAAGAAGGTGGTAGGAACATAACTAAAGTTGTTATTTTGCATAGTTATCTTCAAAAGAGTTACTCAAATTACCATATATAAACATGCAAAACTGATCTAATCTTATGAATGTTAAATGGTTTGTTCCAAGAACTAATAAATCATCTTAGCTATCTTAAGTGTATATGTACAGATTTATATTTTTTTCTTTTCCCTTTCTTCTTTTCTCCTTTACCCTGAGTTATTTTTTTCAGTATTATAATAAATAATACACATTTGATGAGTCATGTAAGTAGTGACTTCTCTCAAGAAAAGATCACTCTATTCTGAGACAATGAAATGGGTTACATGGTTTCACAGGTAGTGAGAAGACCTGAGACTCTAAGCAGGGCCAGGTGTGATGGAAAAGTCTTGTCCCAGAGGAAAGGTGGAATTATTTAACTACTCTACAAGGAGAGGACATGGAGGAAGGAAGTTGTGGAGAATGAAAGGCAAGTGTGCAGGTCAAGGAAACAACATGTGGTGTGTGAATGTGACTTGATTATGTGACCTGATTATGTGACCCTCTGGATATTTTTACAAAACATACTATAAAATCCTTCAAATCTTACAGTGGTTAGGGTTCTTATGAAAATTGTGAACAGAGTGAGTTTCTTTCATTGATGTTTCTGGTGTGGAATGTAAGTAAGTTTTGTGTTGATAATCCCTGTTTCATGCTCTAGATTCTGACTTCTATGTCTCTCTCTCTCTCTCTCTCTCTCTCTCTCTCTCTCTCTGTCTCTCTCTGTCTCTCTCTCTCTACACACACACACACACACACACACACACATATGGATGGTTCTCCCTACTCCCACTTTGCATGTTTGTAAATTCACTTGCCCCCCCAATTTATTTATTAGCTCAGAATTCATATTTATTCTGCTTTTTTTTGTCATTTACAGACATACGCCAAGCAGAAAGAGAATTCAATTTGAATACAGTACTGAGATTGAAAAAAGTAACATTCTTGTTTAACCTTTCACACTTTAGGCAAGTATCTTTCCTTGCCACCTGTTTAATATCACCTTTCTTTTCATTTTTTTGTTATTTTGTTTGGTGATTTGGCATTTAAAATGGTCCTTGAGCACAGTGCTGTATGCTATGGTAGTGTTTCTAATCACAAGAAAGCAGTGATGGGTCTTACAGAGAAAGTAAGAGTTAGAGATAAGCTTCCCTCAGTCATGAGTAGTGTTGTTGGACACTCCAATGATAATACACCAACAATGTATACTAAATAAGCTTCTTCAAACACACTTAGAGTTTATTGGGTTAACCTTCTGTTACTGCAACAAATATCTGAGAAAATCAAGCTAGTAAGAGAGGAGGTTTCCTTTGGCTCATGGTTTCAGAGGTTTCTGTCTGCAATTGTTTGGTTTGTTACTTTCAGTTGTGGCAAGGCAATGCACCATGGGGGAGCTTCCTGGGTGGC
The DNA here is from genome assembly GCA_004363535.1 of Dasyprocta punctata. Taxonomy (NCBI): domain Eukaryota; kingdom Metazoa; phylum Chordata; class Mammalia; order Rodentia; family Dasyproctidae; genus Dasyprocta; species Dasyprocta punctata. The sequence goes on from RJWM01015187.1 coordinate 42,766, forward strand.
ATATGTTGGAGGATGCTGTCACTTCATGGAAGAAGGTGGGGAAGCCAAGGGACACAAAAGGGGCTGAGAGGTCAATGTCACCTCACAGTACACTTTGGTGACCTAGCATTCCCTCTGTAGGCCATGCTTCCAACCCCCAAGAGCTCCGTAGATTGCACCTTGAGCACATGTGCCTAGGGGACACATCCAAAGCACAACGGTTACCTACTGATAAGTTGACAATATTATGGTGATCAGAGAGTCACAGAGACTCGACTACACAGTATTTACCAACCCTTCATTCACAGTAACTATGTAGCTAGAGCATGACTACTTTGAACAACAGGAATGGACTCTTTCTGTAGATGACAGATGATAAATGATAGGTGAATAGGTAGATGATAGATGACAGATAAATAAATAGAGTTATAGACATACATTAATTTTTAAACAGACTTTGGTACAAATGTGAGGGAGTTTCTTCCTCTTACACTGATACCCTGAAGTTGAATTGGGTCATGGACTATGTGTAAATTTGACTTTATAAAATAATGCCACATTAATTTCCAAAGTGGTTATACCAATTAATATGCTTATAAGTATTTATCTAGATTTAATTCTGAAATGCATTCATAAAAATGACCATTTTTTACTTTTGAACTTTTCTACTTACATAAGGTATAAGCTTCCATTACAAAGAAATGTAAAAAGACACTTTATGATACTGTTTTCAGTAAATTCAAAACATTAATAACATTTTACTATACACTAGGAGAAACTGTAATTAAAGAGAAAGAGCAGCATATTGAGTTATAGATTCTGTAAAGAAATGGCAGAAGGTCCTGCATTAGTGGCAGAGTTTGCACACATATTTACAAGGCTCAGCAAGTTGAATCTTTCTCAAGATTTTAAAAAATTCCTGTAAATCCAAAAAATGTTAAGAATTATGCCTAAACAATAAACTGAAAGGTAATTGTACCAGAATTGTCAAATAAAGTATTTGAAAAGAAATAATGCTGAGCTTCTTAGAAATTACCAGAAAGGGTGGCCAAAAAACTGCCTGTGCTTAGTGGCACGAGCCAAAGCCCTGCACAGTGAACCACATCCAGCTGTGCAAGCTGGGCACCTCACTTGGAATGAGATAGGGACACGCCCACCATGCCAAATCAGCCAGGGACCTTTGAGTAGGCCCTTAGGGGCCTGGTTGGAACCCACCCAGTGACCCTGAGTGACTGGGGAACTGCTTGCACTCAGTGGCACAAGCCAAAACCCTGCTCATTGAAGCACATCCAGACATGCAAGTTTGGCACCTTGCTTAAAACCTGGTAAGGACACCCCCAGCATGCCCAATCAGCAGGGGACCTTTGGTTACATCCCTAGGGGCCTGGTGGGCCCCACTCAGTGACTCTGAGTGACCAGGGAACTGCCTGTGCTCAGTGACATGAGACAAAGCCCTGCAGAGAGAACAACATCCAGCCGTGCAAGCTCAGCACCTCATTTGGAATCTGGTGAGGACCCGCCCAGCATGCCCAGTCATCTGGGGAATACAGAAAAATGACAAGACACAAGAGCAAAATGCAATCTCAAACCTCCAGCCTATCCCAAATGAGCCTAGGAGACATGGACACAGAAGGAAATGTAAGTCATACATCTGAAACTTAAGCAATACTAGAAACTGTAGTAAAGAAATAACTCAATGAAGCTGTCAAAAAACTCAGATCAGAAATAATCTCCCAGGTAAAATAAAAAGTGATAAATGTAATATAAGAAATTCTGAATACATCTAAAGAAGACATAGTTAAAAAAAATTGAGTAGCCTGCAAAAAGATAGAAACCTTGAATGAACAATATAAAAAAGACACAGAATGCATGAAACAGAATCAAAGAGATATCCAGGAAATCAAAAACTTCATTGAAAGCTTGCAAAACCACCTCAATGAATGTGAAGATACACTTTCAGACCTCAAAGATAAGATTGCAGCTAGTGAATAGGAAAGGAAAGATCTTTTTAAAATAACAATGAATCAAGAAGTAACAGTTCAACAGTTGCAAGATGATGCAAAGAAAAACAATATAAGATTGATAGGTGCAAAACACAAACAAGGTGACAACTCAGATAATATCAAAATACTACAGAAATAATAGCCAAAAATTTCCCCAAAATGAGAAAGGAAACTGACATACAGATAAGTAAAGCATATAGATGTCTAATTAGCCATAACCAAAAGAAATCTACACCCAGACACATAATAATCAATATCCCTAAAATTCAACATAAGAACAGAATATTAAAAGCTGTGAGAGAAAAGAGACAGATCACCTAAAGGGGAAATTCCATCAGAATCACAGCAGACCTTTGAACACAAACAATGAAATCAAGAAGAGCACGGAGTGAGGTATTTCAAATCCTAAAGGAAAATGATTTTCAACCCAGATTGATGTACCCTGCAAAACTGTCCTTCAAAATTGATGGAAAAATAAGATACTTCCATGAAAAGAAATTCATAGACTGAAAATCAAAGGATGGAAAACAATACTCCATGCAACAGGAACTCCCCAAAAAGCAGGGGTAGCTGTTCTGTTTGCAGACAATATGAACTTCAAACCAAGAATGAACAAAAAAGATAAAAAGATCACTTCATACTAGTTAGGGGAAAACATTGTGAGGAAGAGATAACAATCTTAAATATGTATGCACCAAATATGGGAGCACCCAGTTATATAAAACAAATAATAGAAATGAAAAATCAAATAAGCAATAACACAATTATAATGAGACACATTTACACCCCCATTAACACAAAGAGACAGATCAACTAGACAGAAAATCAGCAAATAAATAGGAGAACTGAATCAAATGTGAACAAAGGGACTTAGTAGACATATACAAAGTGTTCCACCCAATGACATCAGAGTATACAGTCTTCACAGTTGCACATGGCACATTCTCTAAAATAGAACACATGCTAACCCATAGAACATGCTTAAATAAATGCAAAAGAATTGAAATTATTCTTTACATATTATCTGATCATATTGCCATGAAACTAGAAATTAATGACAAAAGAAACTGCCAAAATTCCCTAAACATGAGGAAATTAAATAATACAGTCCTGAACAATCAGTGGGTCACAGAGAAAATTAAAGAAGCAATTAAACAATATCTACAAGCAAATGAAAATACAAATACAACTTACTGGAACTTATGGGATGCGATGAAAGTAGTCATCAAAGAGAAATTTATTGCTGTGAATTCCCACATTAGGAGAACAGGACAAACACAAACAATCTGATGCTACACCAAAAACATCTAGAAGAAGAAGAGCAATTCAAGCCCAAAGCCCAAAGAAGGGAGGAAATTATAAAGATCAGAGCAGAAATTAATGCAATAGAGACTAAGAAAACAGTACAAAGAATTAATGAATCAAACAGTTGACTCTTTTAAAGAATAAATAAAATTCATAAGTCCCTAGCCAACCTTACTAAAAAAAGGAAAGAAAAACCTTAAATTCATGCAATGAGGAATTAAAAGTGCAAAATCACTACAGGCCCTGTGGAAATACATAATATCATCAATACCTACTTCAAAAACATTTACTTTTGTATTTTTGATAGCACAGAAGAAATGGACAGATTCCTAGAAAGGTATGAACTACCAAAGCTGAATCAAGAAGACATAAAACTGCTGAATAACCCAATTTCAGCTAATGAAATTGAAAATGTAATTAAAACCTTGCCAGCAAAGAAAAGCCCAGGTCCTGATGGATTCACTGCTGAATTCTACAAGAAATTTAAGGAGAACTTAATGCCAACACTCCTCAAACTCTTTAATGAAATTGAAAGGGAAGCAATTTTCCCTAACTCATTCCTGGAAGCAAGTATTATTCTCATAGCAAAACCAGAGAAAGACCCAACCAAAAAAGAGAACTACAGGCCAATCTCCATAATGAACATAGGTGCAAAAATCCTCAATAAAATACTGGCAAACAGAATTCAGAAAGTCATCAAGAAGGTCATACATCATGACCAAGCGGGATTCATCCCAGGAATGCAAGGATGGTTCAACATATGCAAATTAATAAACGTAATACATCATATCAATAGAGCCAAAGATAAGAATCATATGATCATTTCAATAGATGCAGAAAGAGCTTTTAATAAAGTCCAACACTCATTCATGATAGGAACCCTGCAGAAAATTGGAATAGATGGTCTTTACCTCAATCTGATAAAAGCCATCTGTGACAAACTGTCTTAGTTACTTTTCACTCGTTGCTGAGACAAAATATCTGACACCCAAAATTAGGGAAGGAAAGGTTTATTTCTTACAGTTCTCCAGGGGTTTCAGTCCATACTCAGTTGGCTCCAAGGCAGTGTGGTGTGGCAGGGCCGCCATTCATGGTGGCTGCCAAATAGCAAGGCACGCTGGTGAGAGAGACAGACTGGAAGCAAGCCAGAGGAAAACCCGTGTTTTCCTTTACACTGTATCTCAGCTCCACCCCTGGGTGAATGCAGCACTCACATCACCAATTCCAGCTCTAGACAACAAACCAAACACAAGTGCCAGCCTCAGCCCCATCAAAAGTATATGAGGACTTGGGGGTACATAGTATCACCCAATACACAAACCAATATCCAGCATCATATTAAAAGGTCAAAAACTGAAAGCTTTTACTCCAAAACCAGGAAAAAGACAAGAATGTCCATTATCACCACTCCTATTCAATATAGTGCTGGAAATATTAGCCAGAGCAATTAGACAAGAGAAAGAAATAAAATGAATAAGGATAGGAGAAGAAGAAGTTAAATTATCATTATTTACAGATGACATGATACTCTACATAGAAGACCTCCAAAACTCCACTGACAGGACAGACTTTTAGGTGTAATAACCAAATTAAATAATGTAGCTGGATACAAGGTCAACACTCAAAAATCAAAAGCATTCCTGTATACAAACAACAAACTCACTGAGAGAGAAATAAGAGAAGACACACCCTTCACAACAGCATCCAAAAAATGAAATACTTAGGAATCAATCTAACTAAAGAAGGAAAAGATCTATTCAGTGAAAATTTTAATTCTCTGAAAAATGAAATTGAAGAGGCTCTCAGAAAATGGAAAGACATTCCTTGTTCATGGATAGTGTCTTGGTTACTTTTTCGTTCGTTGCCACGACAAAATACCTGATGCCCAAAGTTAGGGAAGGAAAGGTTTATTCTTACAGTTTCTCGGGAGTTTCAGTCCATAAAGTGGGCTCCAAGGCAGCATGGGATGACGGGGCCACAGTTCATGGTGGCTGCAAGCTGCAAGCCGCAATCTGCGCTGGCGAGAGAGAGAGGGCGGAAGCCGGGAAGCAAGCAAGAGGAAGACCCGCCTTCCCTTATACTGTATCTCAGCTCCACCCCTGGGCGGGTGTAGCAGTCACGTCATTAATCCTGGTCCTAGACAACTAACTGATCACAAGCATCAGACTCAGCCCCATCAAAAGTATGAGGCCTTGGGGGTACATAGCATATCCTATACATTCCACCCCTGGACCCCCAAGGACTCATGTACATTCTTACTACAAAAGACATTTAGTCCATCTCTAAGAGTTGCCAAAGTCCTACCAGTTTCAGCATTGCTGAAATGTCCAAGTCCCAAATCTCTTCCGAGATCTATGGCAAACTCTTAACTGTAACCCCCTGTACAAATG
>RJWM01015188.1:0-48514 GCA_004363535.1 Dasyprocta punctata
TCCTTCAAGTGGTTCTGCCAACTTTTATTGGAGTCTTTGATGTCCTGGTATTCTCTCTGAATCTGATTAATGCGTTCTAATTTTTTATTAGTTTCATTCTCAATTTCCTTTGATTTTTCATCCTCCACCTTTCCTGCTATGTTTCCTTTAGAGGCGCTTAGCGATTCCCCAATTATAAGTTTCATTTCAATTCTCAGTTGGGTTAACAGTGCTGCTTTAATTTCTTTCATAGCTTCGTGGAGTTGTCCCCACACTTCTGTTGTCAACTCCTCTGAGAGTTTAATTTTTGAACTCCCGACCATGTCAGCATTAGCGTCCCCGGGATCGGTTCTGCTTGTATCAGAGTCTGGAGAGCGCCCTCTGTCTTTCCATCTTGACATTTTCCTGGGCTCGCCCGTGAGGCCGTGTTGGTCCACTGCCTCTCCCAAGCCTATTTCTGCTCCACAAATGTCTACTGCGGTGCACAAGAGGATGGGGCTGCTGTCTGGTAAACCGTACAGGGCTGTCCGCCAAACCTCCTCTATCACCCCCAGGGCACCCGCGCCTTTCTGCCACGGCCTTCCAGGAACCGTGCCTAATTAGGTGCAGTTCTGGTCTCAAGATGGCTGTCCCTCGCTCTCCCTTGGGGGTGGGGGACTGGGGGCCACCGGGTTCACTCACTTGCGACCACCTCGCTCCACGGTTGACCGTCGTCCCCGCCGTCCTGCCACACGGTGACTCCACCGGCAGCTCCACCGCGCATCAAGAGCACCAGGATCGTACCTTCTCAGCTTGGGTCGCAGCGCTGATTGGATTCCGTTCTGGACAGAGGTGCTGCTGGTCTCCACCTTTATTTCGTTCTTTTACTCTTTCCGTGGGCTACAGTTCTCGTTTTAGATTCTTCTTGGGTCCAGAGGACCCATCTCCCTCTTTTTCCCTTCTCTCTGCTATTATATTAGTTTATATTCCAGCATTTTGATGGTGTATTCAGGGAGCCTCCCTGTCACGGGGTTATCTGGGCGGCCATCTTGGAGGAAGTCCTCAGTGTATTATCTTTGTTAAATTTCATAATAATAAAGAATGAAAAGTGTAAACAAGTCAGTTGATGTACAGTAGTGTCAGGCACATGGAAGAAGCTCTACAAATCTTCACTGAATCAAAGTGTATTCCTTCCTCTTTTGAATTTCCATGGCACTGTTACTCTGGATAACGTGGCGAGTGTGCTTTCTGGCAGTAACTGGAGTGCAAATGCTGCTAAGTATTTTATGTATTAGTCACTTTTCATGTCTTGCAAGGCCTACCCCATAATCTCTTACCTGACCCCTTAACCCACTCTGTACGCAGTACAATGTCTTAATTATGGTGGGCTGTCCATAAATCTGTGTGGAATGAGGAATAGATGCTTAATGCATACTTGTTGAATTGAAATCTGTAATTGTATAACAATGTGAATCACACCTTAGCTTTGGGCTCCTGGTAGTTTTTTCTGTGCTAGGAGATCATCCCCCCCCCCATTTAACACAATTAGTGCATGTGAATTTCTGAGAACTCAAGTATCTTTGCTGATATCTTGGTTGGATAAAGATTATTCCCAGCTCCTTGTTGTCCTTGGGGAAGGACTGGGTCATAATTCTATGAGGATAATGTTTAGTGTTGTTTTCTTGTTCCATTATCTGTCTCTAGGTCTTCCACTTGGAGTCTTTGTAAGTGCAGGTGTATAAATAGAATTGTTTTTAATTAAAGGGAACCTTGCCCTTAGCAAGTCGCAGAACAGTTATGCTCTCTGCACCTGCAGCAATAAAATTCTAGAGAGATAATGTACTGAATTTTAATCACTCGTTGCCTTGCTACATATGCACTGTTTAAAAACATTTCTTTTATTATGGAGTTGTTAGTAAGAGGGCAGTGTTGCCAGTTAAACCACTGCATTGCTGAGATTGTGAATTTACACTGGGGAATGATTATAGTCTTGGGTAAAAATAGCAGAATCTTAGGTTAAATTGAAAAAGTCTGGTAAACAAGCTTGATGAAAACTGATCTAACCAGAAATGCTTCAGATGTGTTTTTTGTATATGAGTTTAATTTGTGGATGAAATTGGGTATTTGTCCAAGAACACAAAAGAAAGAGATCAGTTAGTCATCAGCTATGTATATTAAAATTTTGATCAAACCAAAATTTTATCTTATTAAATTGACCTACAAAGACAGCTTAATGGTGGCCTTTCAGCTCTCTTTTTTATTAAAAATTTGATGTTTAAAAACTGTTAGTCTACAGCTTGAAGAGCAAAAGTAATTGGGAAGGGAAAAGGGGGAAAGAGGGAAGGGAAAAGAGGGAAAGAGGGAAGGGAAAAGGAAAAGATATAAATCTGTATATATGTATATGTAAGATAACTAAAACGAACATACTGCTGAATGTATTATTTAGAAAGAACAGTTAATACTCATAAGATTAGATCAATTTTACATGTCTATATTTGTTAATGTAAACAACCATTTTGAAGATAACGATACACAATATTGCAACCATTGTCAAGTTTCTATCATCCTGTTTTGTAAACCTGTAATGTTACTGTTGTTCATTTACTCTAGTCGTTTGTTTGTCTCTTTTGTTTTTTGTCTTTCTTATATGTGTCTATTTTCTTTTTCTTAAGTTAAAAAAAAAATAAAAACTGTTAGTCTAGTCCTTAACATATTAAATGCTTCTATACTTACCTGAAAATATTCATCAGTTTTTCATTTAATAGTCTGTTTCAGTTATTTTTAAAAGAATTATGAAAGGAAAAGAGGTTTCATCAGGTGCTTACTTTTACTGTACATATTGATGTGATCATTATACCACGCATTGCCTTATTTTCTGAAAGACTCTGGAGACAGTCTTTATAATGAGATGTAGATTTTTCCTTGCATTTTCTAAAAAGAGTGAAGATAAAGAAATGTTTACTGTTCTTTATCATCAGAAAATAAATGACTCTACAAGCTAGAATGAGGTAAATTTAGGTTACACATGGATTTGAATTTTCAGAATTCAACAGAGCATAGCTTGGGGTTTTCCCAGACTTGCCTGTTCGTAAGAATCATGTGGGTGAGCCCATGTGAGAACTGAGTTTTGAGTCCCTCTGTGCTACGAGTCAGAGTCCGTATGTTTAGGTGATTCTTGTGCTCAAGAAAATCCAACAAACATTCAGTTAGTGGTTACAAAAAGATATTTTGGACTGAGTTAGTATTCTGTTTTTGAAATCTGTATCTTAGTAGAGTGCTGTGGTTCTGAAAGTATTGAGAACTGCAATTCCTAGTTTTCTCATGGATAAAACCAGAGCAAATGTGACATCTACTCAAAAGGTTGCTATGTGGATGAGATGAGATGAGAGGATGTGTCAGGTATCTCGCACAATACTTGAAGCAAAATAAAAATTCAATAAATATTAGGTGTCAGTAGTAGTAAGATTTAATACATGTAAGATTTAACACATGTTCAAATGAATTTTATTTAAGAAGTCATAAATTCCACTAATTTGAACAGATAGGTTATTATTTAATGTGGGTATGAAATAGACCTACATGCTATTTTCCAGCTTTTCCAAATTCAACCTTTCCTGTACTTTTCTAAAGAAAAACATTTTTTAAAATGTAACTATTTTGTGAAGTAATATATTGCACCAGAACTAAAGTAATTTTAAAAAATACTGTTAGGAAGCTGCTTTTAAATATTTATTGTTAGAATGTGTGATATGTATGTGTAAATTCATTGTAATATACAAAATGACATAGTTACCCAAAGGCTAAGGAAAGTTAGCTAGCATTTGGAAAAAAGAGAATTATCTGATCTTCAAGAGGTTTGTTAATTACCATAAGTATTGTTAGACAAAATTTCTCACAGGTGAAGCTAGGAGTTTTGAAGATATGTGGAACAAGTTGGGTTTCTCAAGGACTTGTTCTGTTTCATGTAAGTTGTCCAATCTTTCTGTGTAGAGTTGTTCATACTATTTTTTTCAAGAATAAGCATTAACATACAAATTCAAAATTTTTTGACTTTACAATAAAATATATTGAAATAAGAACATAAGTTATAACAATTCAGTTAGAAATAGAGTAACAAAATTGTAAGTACTTATTATATATATTTCAGAATTTATATAATACCATACATATAAATATGTATACATATGTGGATATATATATATACACATATATATATTCTACAAGATAAAATCAAATCATTGCTATAAATTGCCACTTCATTCTTCATTCAGTAGACCAGGTAAGGGAGAGCAATGAATAGAGCTACAGACCTGTTTATACTATTTTTAAATTATCTCTTTTTTTTTTTTTTTTTTTTTTGCGGCATCGGGAATCAAACTCACAACCTCACACCTGCCAGGCAAGCGCTTAAGCCTCTGAGCCAAATTCCCAGCCCTAGTTTTTTGAGATAGGGTCGCACTGTGTAGTTCAGGCCACGCTTGCGCTCACGTTGTAACCCAAGCTGGCCTCGAACTCACAACGCTCCTCCTACCTCAGCCTCCCAAGTGCTGGGATTAAAGGTGTGCACCACCATACCCAGCTCTAAATTATCTTTTTGATGTGTGCGAGGTATGTAGTGATGTCACCAATGTCATTCCTAACATTTCTAATTTGTATCTTCTCTCCCAAGTCTTACTAAAGCCTTAACGAGGTTTTTATTTTGCTACATTTCCCTATTGTTTATCTGCTTTCAATTTCATTGATTTCTGTTGTTCATTTTTCCCATCCTTCTGTTTGGAGAGGGACTATCTTACCCTTCTAAGTTCTTGAGGTGGGAGCAAATATTATTGATTATAGAGCTTTCCACTTTACTACTGCATTCTTTTCATGTTATAAATTTCTCTTTCAGCATTGTATTAATGACCTTCTACAAATTATTTTGGTGTAATTTATTTTCATTAAGATGTACATCTCTAACTCTCTATCTCTATTTTTATACCATCTATATCTTAGTTACTTTTCTCTCACTACTGAGGCAAAAATACCTGGCACCCAAAGTTAAAGGGGCAAAGGTTTATTTAGCTCACAATTTGTAGAGGTTTTAGGCCATAATTGACTGACTCTAAGGCAGAGTGTCTTGGCAGAGGGGCAACACAGAGGAGAAACAGTTCATGGCAAGCAGGAGACAGCAAAAGTAAGCAAGGAAGAGAGAAGACAAACCTCTTTCTGTTCCTTATATTGTATGCAGGCTACTGGGATTAGGGTAGTGCCAAGACAATCAGTGGACTGCTTTAGTAGTCACCTACTCTTAATCCTATTAAGAATTAATAATGAATCAATCACAAACTCTAGATTCAGCCACTTCTGAAAAAGCCCCACCTATGACTGCATGAGGCTTTGAGGAAAACATGTAGAATATGAATGTATATAATTTGTTTTTTACAGTACTGGAAATTGAACCCAGTGCCTTCTCACTAAACTATATCTCCAATCATTTTTAAATTTGTATTTTGTGATAGGATCTCACTAAGTTGTTAAGATGCCCAGCTGGGCTAAAACTTGTGATCTTCCTACTTCTGCCTGGTGAGGACCAGCATGCCTTGCCAATTTTCATTGTTTAGTGTATCACCTTTTAATTTCCCTGACTTCCTTTACTTACACACATAGTGTTTAGAAGTATGTTGTTTAGTCCCTAAGTGTTTGTGGGTTTTCCCATTGCCTTTCTCTTTATTTTCCCTGTACCTGTGTTATAGTTGACCAGTGTAAAGATATACACATATATGGCATCAACACACATAGTGCTTTAATATACATATACATTGTAAAAATATTAAATCAAGTGAATTAACGTATTCATATCTTACTTACATTTTGTGTTTCACTTATTTTGCAGCTCTGTTGCTTGGTGCATATTCATGTATGAATTGTCCTTTTGGTCAATTCATCTTTTTCTCACTGGATGATGACTCTCTTTGTGTCTAGTAATTTTCTTTGGTCTCAAGTTCATTTTATCTGATATTAATATAGTCCCATTTCTGTTTCCCTTTGTTGTTTCCATGATTCTTTTTTCTATTCTTTTACTTGCAACCTGCTTGTTATATTTGAAGTCACTCTCTTGTAGAATGTAGTTGGATCATGATGCTTCATCCACTCTGACAATGTTTATCTTTTAATTGTAATAATCTGTTTCGATATAGTGTATATAGTCATATGTTAGGGTTTAAATCTGTTCTCTTATTTTTGTGTTCTTTTTCTTTGTTTTCTTTCTCCTATCTTCCTATGGTTTTACTGAATTTGTTTAGAATTCAATTCTGATTTATCTACGTTGTTTTTGTTATTTTAACTTATTTGTATTTTACATAACATTTTTAGTGGTTACTCTAGGTGTTAATTATGCATATAACTTATAATCCACTGGTATAATTATATTTCTAAGGCATATGAAGCTTACTTCTTATTCATTTTTTCTTCTTCATTTTTAAATCTCTTAAACATGTCTTGTATGCATATTTAGAACAAAACAGAGAGGGTTGTAACATTTGCTTCAACTATCAAATGTCTAGTTGCTTTACTACTTCTTTGTTTCATTCTGGCTTAAATACCACTCAACTAGCCCATTTATTCCTTTTAAATATAAGTCATAGGTAAGATGAGATAATACCAAGGATTCTTACCATAGGCGGGTTCAGAAACTATAAAATAATTACCATTCTTAGTAGAGCTGAAGTAAGGAAGTAGGGTAAATTTCAGTGAAGGCCAGAGCAATATTTTAGTTTCCATCAGTTGTTTTTTTTATAAAATTCCTTTCTTATTTTCTTCAGGTTATAAACAGGAAGAAGGTTGGTATTTTTATTCAAAGGAGTACAGCATGTGTTCCAACAACAAATATTACATTAAAAATTTTTGTTTTCCAATAGTTATATTCTTACTTTGGGGATGTATTCAAATTCATAAAATACACATTATGGGTATTTTAGTTACTATTCTTGTTCCTGAGACAAAATGCCTCACACCAACAAGTTAAAGGAGGAAAGGATTTGCTTTGGCTAACAGTTTGAAGAGACCAGTCTATATATAGTCAGCTAGTTCCGAGGTAGGTTGGCATGGCGGAGGGGTATCCCAGATGAGAGACAGTCCATGGCAGAGCGGAGAGAAGGCAGTAAGGAGGCAGGCGGCAGCAGCCGGGCTGCTTTTACCTTTTACACCACGCAGCCCACCAGCCTTTTGAGTGTTGCTGCCCAGAACTATGCTAATTTCAATCAGTGGACTAATTTAGTACCACACACCCTTAATCCTGGCATGACACACCCTAGGGCTAGCCACCTTCAAAAAGCCTTATCTATGAGTGAATGAGGCATCTAGACGTAAATTATAATGTTGGGAAAATTAGCAGCAAATATGTCCATCAGGAGAAGAATTGTAAAAATGTACCTATTTTCTTGGGGTGTTGTGGCTCCATAATACATAGGTTGGATTTTCTACATTCATCCTTTAGCACAGCCCCTTTCTGCTACGCTCAAACTTCTTGACTGTTACTTGTGACCCTATCCTTCCTTTCTTAAATTTTGCAGGTAATTCAAAGGTAGCACTATATTTGTATGATTATGAAAAATTATGTTTTGTTCTAAAGAAATTTTTGAGGAATCTGTTGACATTTTTTGTCAATGCTTACCTCTAGGTTTCCTTCAGTGGGGCAAAATAGAGATTCGATACGAATTTGTTTCCATTAGAAATTGAATATTATTTAAAGGACTTTCAACTCTTGTCACACTTTTCATAAGTATGATAATTTCCCAAAACAGGCAATAAATATTTAGAGAAAAAAGGACTTCATGTTCAAAAAGAAGCCAAGGAAGTACTACCTAATATATTTCATTACTGTGTAATTATTACTCCACATTAGTAATAACTATGAAAAATTGTGTAAGAAAGAAACATCTGCTTAATTTTATTTGATCCATCACTTCCCAAAATTATTTAACTACCTAATTCCTTTCCACCAACATATTTTATTTCACTTTGCATGTCACCAGTTTTAACAACTTTTAGCCTGTTAATACCTATTAAAATGATTTTTCTTTGGAAAATATAAATTCAGAGTAATTTATTTGATGTCTACTCTGCATAGGATATTACTACATCTTTTTCTGGCTTTTGAATGGTAATAACTTGACTGTAACTTTACTGTTCATCGCCTCCACAGTAAATGGTCTTAACCTGTATCTATGGACTTTTTCAGAGTTCACTGAATATGAATAGTCTCAAAATTGTGTAGTACTATATATTGTATGTGTACATTTCTATAAAAAGTTCAGTATTTTAATGTTACATTCTCTAACGGGTATGTGATTCCTAAAAGATTAAAGCTCACTCATGTGTAAGAAAAAATGGCCACTATCAACATTGTTTTTCTTTCCCAAATCAAGATGCTATATAGGTAGTATAGGTATGTAATCAAGATAGGAAAAATACATTTTTATAGGATGGTGAAGACAACAAGAACATTTTATTTTTATTAAAAGTACTTTCAAAGCATAGAGTTTATACAAAAAGGTAGGAGAAACCTTACTATTTTTAATTGTTCAGTCTTAATTTTTTATTTGTACATATTTGCATTATGTAATGGTTGCATTTCTTTTGGTGAGTTGGTACATATACATAGCACATCTCAGTTATTTTTTCATTCCCCTTGTCCCTCCCCCTCCATCTTTTGATCTCCTTCCCACTTGAAAAAGACCTATATCCCTACTTCCTATTATCTTTTTTTTTGCTTTTAATTTGTATGTTGGTTTCACATGAGAAACCATGTGATACTTAAACTTGTGTGTGTCTCATTTTATTTCATTTAATATTGTGGTCTTAATTTGCATTCGTTTTCCTACAAATGACTCAAGTTTATTTTTCCTTATGGCAGAGTAGTACTCTATTGTGTACATGTATCACATTTTCATTATTCATTTCGCTGTTGATGGTGATACAGGCTGCTTCCACGATTTAGCTATTAAGAATTGTGCTACTATAAACATGCATATGCATAAATAGAAAAGGAATATCTGGGTCAAATAGAATATCATTTTAGTTTTTTGAGGAGTTTCCATACTTACTTCCATAGTGATTGGACTGGTTTACATTCCTAACAATAATGTACAAGGGTTTCTTTTCCCCTGCAGCCTCACTAGCTTTTGAGATTATTTGATTCCTTCATGATAGCCATTCTTTCTGGAATAAGATGGAATATAGATGTTGTTTTAATTTTCATTTCTCTAATGACCAGTGATGTTGAACATGTTTTTATGCATTTAGTGATCCTTTGTACTTCTTCTGAGAAATATCTATTCATTTCAGTTGCCCATTTTTTGATTGAGTCTTTAAATTTGGGAGTATTTAAATTCTTTATGTATTCTAGAGAATAGTTTTCTGTCTCAGGAGTTGTTGGCATTTTTTTTTTTTTGTATTCTGTGGGTTGTCCCTTCATTCTGTTGGCTGTTTTCTTTGCTGTTCAGAAACTTTTTAATTTGGTATAATCCCATTTGTTTATTCTCTGTACTACTTCTTGTGCCATTGGGATTCTGTTCAGAAACTCCTTAATTATGTTTGTGTGTTCAAGAGTTTTACCTATTTTATCTTTCAGCAGATTAAGTGTTTCTGTTTTAACATTTAGATCTTTCATTCATTTTGATTTTAGTTTATTACATGGCGAGTTACATAGGTTTAAAATCAACCTTCTACGTGTATATAGCCAGTTTTCACAGCACCAATTATTAAAGCAGCTATCTTTCTGCCAGTTTATGTTTTTGGCCCCTTGTCAAAGAATAAATAGCTGTGCCTGGGGTTGTTTCTGCATCCTCTATTCTGATGCATTGATGCTCTTTATTTTTAGATCTTTAATAACAGATTTAAGCTTATTTTCCTTTACTATTTCAGAGTCTTGATAGTTCTATTAATTTTATATGTTAGTGTTAATTCACAAATGGTCAATAAATGGTTACAGTTGACACATATTGGATTCCATGAAAACAAAAAAATATGAAGAACAAACATGATTTTAAGGGATAGCTCTACTTTCAAACTGTTTCATTTCTGGGGAGATAATGTGCTAGACAGGTTACTAGCAATGTACTAGCAAGCTACTGTAGTAGCTAGTGGCCTAATAAAAGTAACAGAACTCAAAAGGATGACTTTTTTTTTTTTTTTGCAGATTTTGTGGAGTGGTACTATATCTTACGCCTGTCATTGTAACCTTCTGGCATCTATTCTGATGCTGTTCCTTGGCTCTGTTACTGTAGTTTTCTTCATTGGTGACTGCTCTTGGCTTTCTAGTTTAATTCATAATTCCATGAAGTTTCTACATTCATTCTGCTACTCTTGCTACCCATACAATATCTTGAGAAAATTCTGTTTTAAATTAGAAACAGGCAGAGGCTATTCTTTATCTGTGTTTTAAAAGTGACATGGGCAAGATTTAGGTCACAGGGTGTAATGTTGCTGGTATAAGTGATCTATTAGGGGATAGCAGATGAATGAACTTTCTAGAACTGTATTTTAATCAGTGGAATTAATTACTCTAGGAAAGTAATGCACAAACACAGTAATATATGAAGAAAATATTTCCCTCAAAGAAAAATTAGCTAATTATGGTAAAAATATTTCAGCAAAAAGAACTGCATTCTTATAAAGTGAAATCATGAATAGAGATAAACTAATGTTTCCAGAATTATTGACACTCGGTGCACAATGTGTTTTTCTTGGCCTCAGACATTTTTTTTCCATTAAATTAGATTCATTCCATTTAGCAAGATTTGCAGAAAGAGCATGAGGTTATTTGTGGGATGAGTGTTTGACAAGTTCACACAATGTACAGTTCAGAGTTCGAAGTTGAAATCACAGTACTGTTTTCCTTGACGAGCTCTCACTGGCACATTGCCTAGGAAAATTCTGGTAGGTTTCCATGCATCCCACCCAATATTCAACTAATATTATAAAATCAGTCAACAGTTGGGACTAACTAGTTGCTCTAGAGTCATTTAGCTGAGTGAAATGCTGCCTATTAGCTTTGCTGAAACAGCAAAGGCACATTTTATTGGAAAACTCAAATCCTTATTTTTTGGCTAAAAACTGGAAAGAAATTGCACATTACACATGTATGTTTGTGAATATGAAGTATCTCAGCAAATTATATTATTGATAGGATATAAATATATATCATTGTAAAATCTAATTAAGAGTTTTATAGTAATGTTTCTGCTTCATTTAGTGCATGTTTCGCTTGCATTTTCATTATTTCATTAACATTCTCCACTTGATAATTTATTATGGTGCATGTGGTGCTGAAATTATATGTCATTTTGAGGAATAAAGTCAGTGTTACTGAAATCTTACCCAGTATTTGGAGAGTGTAAACTCAGATTGGTTCTTATAGCATGAGAATAAGATTTGATTTTAAGAATCAAAGTATGCTCTGAGATATACAATAACTAATGTAATTCTAGTATGGTGACTTAGTGTGTCTTAATAGCAGTAATACTGCTATCTGCAAGAAGTTGATTTGAGTTTAAAAACTGTAATTTTTAAACATGTCCTTGCAAAACATATGCAAAAGAGCACATTTATGTATGATCTTTATATAATATATAATATTTAGGTAAAATTAATTTAGATGCTAAAGAGTGCATTAGAAATTTACATCTTAGTATTTTATTTACAAGTTTTTGAGGTACTATCAGTTTCTTTGAATTTTGTATTTATATTGGTACCATCTAGAATATGAAACTTTATAGCAGTCTTCTACATTTTAAAATCTAATAATGTTCATAAACTTTTTGCCATCATAAAATACTTTGCATTTATTTTGAACTTTAAAAATCTGTGTTAATAAATAGGAGTATTTATTTATTAATATATTTTTGTTGAACATGATTTATGTACCAGGCATTGTTTTAGTCCCAGAGAATTCATTAATATCTAACACAGAAAATGTTCCTGCTATAACAGTTTATATTACAGTGAAGCTGAAGGCAATAAATAAATATCCCATGGCCACAGCTTAGTCCTCATTTTATTTTGCTTGACAACATTTGATACAACTGATCTTTTTATTAGTGCATATTAGTTATACAGAATAATTGGTTTCATTGGGCATATTTATACATACATATAATGCACTTCAGTCACTTCTACCTCCTTACTCCCTTCCTTTCCCTCCCTCTTCTTTCTGATTTTGTTCTCTAATAGCTGCTCTTCCACTTTCATTCTCTCTCCCTTTTCCTTCTTTCCTTCCTCTCCCCTCCTTCCTTCCTTCCCTTGCTTTCTTTCTTCCTTCTTATTTTATTCAGTTGTTTATTTGTACCCTCCTTGAGTTAAGTGATCATTTTTATAATCATTCTTGTGAAATTTTTGCTATCTTGTCCATCACAATATCATTGGAGTCAGTTACTTGGGAAATACTAACTTCTGGAAGGGTCATGTTCCTTGTTTTCTTCATGTTTAACTTTCCATGTGGGGATTTGCTCATCTTCTGTGAAGAAATTCTTTTGCCCTTTTATGTGGGGACTTTCCCGTGGGTCTTATCTGTCAGTGTGACCTGGGGTATAACTCTGTTGTGTAGTGCTGTGTTTAGTTCTCAGTGTATTTCATCGTGTATTTCCCTGTGGCTTCCTTATCTGTGATTAGTGGGAATTGACAGCACATACTGGGACAGATCCTGAATGTCCCAGTTTCTCTGTAAATCTTGCAAGAATGTGGCCCATCTGGTAGTGAGGCAAGTATATTTTAAACAGTAGAGTATGTGGGGTGGACCCTCTTGGATTCTTCCCTAATTTTGTTAAAACACTATGGTTTGAAAGATTACAAGTATGATTTATGCTGAGGACCTTAGTAGATACGGCCTACAAAAGTCATGTTGTTTTCTCTGTTGCTGTGGGTAAATGCACAAAAGTGAGAGATGACTTCCTGTCTAACCTACCCATGCTCAGAACCAGTTCTTTCTTTGTCTGAGGATTTATTTCCTCCATTGTTTAGGCTAAAGAATCTGCCATAGTTCAAGTAGGACTAGGTCATGGCTGAAATGAGGTCAAATTTCTCCCAACTAGTTTGGGTGTGTAGGTTTATGGCATGGCACTAACCCGGAATACTTGTAACGCCAGGCTACATCCCCAGCACTGCTCAGAGAGAGGACAGCAGATAACAGTGGCAGTCTCAGATATAAACAGAGCTGGTGGAGCAATACAGCAAAAACCAACTAAAAGGCCATCACGACAACACTTGTAACCATAAGAAAGGGGCATGGCTAGTATGCCATACATTAAAGAGTTAAGGATTAATAAGACAAAGCACAAGAGCATCATCATCAACAGCAAAAGCAGGAAAGAATAACAGCAGAAGTGACATAAGGGAGAGAAATGGGAAAAAGTAAAAAGATGTAAAAAATGGGAAAGAAAAGTGAGGGTGAGATAAAATTCAATTAGACAAAATAAGACAATAAAGTGAATTAAACCTATTAAAATGGCAAGAACTTTTTAACAAGAAAAAAATAAAGCAAATAGTACAGACGGAAGAAAAGGCAGAACGAGTTGAACAAAAACAGAAACTAAAACAAAAAACTAGTCAGAAATTTTCTTGTGGCTAAGGAATTTGGTTTGGAGAAGCAGTCAGCCAGTTATGGGGTAGATAATGAGAAGCTGCTATGATCGGCTGCTTCCTCTGTCTGTGGCCAACCTGTTACGACAGTTTATAGGCTGTGGTGCACATTTTCACTGGGAAAGCTGAGAAAATTTTGGCTGTGTCTGAGGATATGTTATTTAGTTGACTTTAGTGTCTATATTGAGGGGCAGGGCAGTTGACAGGAGCAGCCAGGGGCGCTTGGCTCCAGCCCAGCTTCAGCAATGTCGGGAGCACACAAGACTGGTGCACATTTGTTCCATCTCCTGTTGGGAACCTAGCAGTGTGCCAAATGATTGAGCAGCCAACAGGATCTTTTCTTGCTGATTTAGACATAATGTCCTCTGGACCATTCATGGTAGATCTTCAGCCTCTTTTGAGGTTCTTGGTCTGCATGCCTGTGGCCAAGTCTGTTTAGACTGCAGCACATGTTCAGGTTTGCACCGTGATGACTGATGGTCTGCCCCAGGTGGGCATATCCTCAGCCTGGGTGAGTGTGTGTATGGGGATGAGGTGGTGTGGTGTCGTGCATGGCAAAGGGTCAAGTTGTGGTGTGTTGGTACATTCCTGAAAAGCTTCAGAGAGGATGCTGGAGCAATTAGAGCTCTATGTTCGGTGCAGAAGTGGCCCTGAGCACAAAGCCCTCTGTCAGCATCTCTCTCAAATACATTCTGTCCTCAAGCACTCTGCTTTTGCTTCTAGTTACCCAGGGCAAGGTGACCTTCACTCCCCACTTCCCTCTCTGTCTTGGCCCCTGCTCCTCCCTGCTCAAACTTCCAAGTGAGCATCTGCTCTGTAGTCCCCTCAGCCAAGACTGTCCGGTGTGGCTATCTCCCACCAGTCAATGCAGCAGGGCATCTAAGGGACTTGCAGTTGTGATCACTCAGTCTGAGCTTTCCAGTCCCTAAAGTAGATTAGTTCCTAATAATAGGACCCCTCTCAAGGTGGCTTCTGGTTATAGCCCTCTGAGAATTCGGTGAGTGATTAATGGCTCTCTTTTCATCTTGTTTCAGGGCCAGCATGTTTCAGGGTTGAGTGGCTTTCATACCAAATTCCTGACTTGGGGTGAACGCTTCTGTGGGACGTGTCCTTGGGCTGCAGATAAGATTGCTGGTTAGTTAGTAATATTGCAGCTTGCTTATACTGACAGCTTTACTTACACAGTGTTGGTTTCCCTGCCCCTATTAGTAGAGCCAGGGTTGAGGTTATGAATTGCTCCCTGCCATTCTCCGAGATAGTTTTTCAAATTTCCATGCTCTTCATATTTCCTTCCACTTCTTTCTCGGTTGCCAGAACTCTTCCTCACCTTTGCATAATGGGATATAAGTTACATCTATTCTTCCATCTTCCACTAGAATTCAGAGCTCATTTTATTCTATTATTTGCAGCAATTTCTTTAGTTAGTTGAGTGTTTCCCCAGGTTTTCTTCTCTAGCTATTTATTCTCATTGTCCTTTGCTGATTCCTTCTGATCTTCCTTCTTTCTTAATGCTGAATTACTCTGTGGTTTTGTCCTTGAACTTCTTCATAATGTCCTGGACGTTTTATACCACAAGGATGTATGATGATGTATTGATTAGCATGGCTTTATATACACTTTTTGCTCTGACAATTGCCTACTTGGTTGTCTGCACTTTAGACCTTCCCTCTGATATCCAGGCTCATTATTGGATTGTTTGCTTCACATATCTTTTTGACTGTCCAGTACAAAGAAAGGCCTGGGGGTCACCTTGAAATCTGCTTGCCCTGTAGACTCTTTGATTTAAACAAATGGCAATTAAGGTTAAACATTTAGCAGTTAATCACTTCTGTTTTTCTCTCTAATCTGTTGCCCTTTAACTTTGTTAAGCCTTCCTTCATTGATTTCAGCCATTTTCAGCCTCTTTGCTGTCTTTCTAGTATTCCAGATATTATCCAGCCTCAAAGTCTTTTACCTGGGAATCTTTTCTTTCAGGTAACTTTTTGGAATAATCCTCAGGTTGTTTTCCAAATTTGTCTCAGTTAGACCTTCCCTGAATAATCTGTTTTAAAATTAATTCCCTCCTCCATAGTAGCTGCCTCTTTCTCGCCTGTATTCTGGGGTAAATCCTTCTTTATTACATTTATCCTTGTTTGATATACTATATGTATTACTCACTTTTCCATCACTGGGACAAAATATTTGCTTTAGCTCATGGTTTCAGCAAGCTCAGTCTGTGGTTGGTTGGCTCCAGGGGGAAGCAGCATGGTAAATGGGCCTGGCAGAGGAAAACTATTCAACCCAAGGTTGCTAGCGAGCAGAGAGAAAAAGAAGAACCAGTGAGAGATACACCTTCCAAAGGCACATCCCTAGTGTCTCACCTCCTCCAATGGGGCCCCATCTCCTAATACCATATTCCACTATGGACTTATCAATGATTTAATCCACTGATGAGTATAGCACTCCCACACAGTACTATAATCATCTTCCAAAACCCACACCCCCCCATAGAAGAGAATTTTGGGGATTTAGATCTAAATCATAACAGCATGTTTTGTTTTGTTTTGTTTTTACTTTGTAGTTATTGATGGATCCTCATCCTATGAGAATTTGAGTTGTATGGGCAAGAATTTTCATGTTTTGCTCATTCCCTGGAATGGACACAGCAGGTCCTCAGTGGAATGTGGGCTTCCTGTAGCAGAAGAACCACGTCTCTGCAGGGCTCTTGTCTTTCTCACTTTCCCTCCCCCCTCATTTTTTCCCTCCAGCTGTCCTTCTCTCCCTCTCTCTTTCCTTCTTTGTCTCCTCTCTCTTTGCTTTGTTTTCTGCCTGCTTTTCTTCTATTTCCTGCTTCTTATTGTCCCCCTTCCTCTTCATTTTCCTCCTTTTTTTTTCTTCCTTTTCTTTCTTTTCCATGTTTTCTTGACAGGCTTTGGGAAGCCAGTGAGTCAGGGCCATTTTTCTGCTCCTGGCTGTCTATTTGGATGGACAGCTTTTTGGTTACAAAGAAGAGTTTCATTCCCTGAGGTACTGGCTTCCTGAGACACTGCAGAGATCCTCCTGCCATTCCAAGTCCTGCCTGTTAACTCTACTGTTTGAATTGTGCTGCCTATAGCTCAATAACCATTGAATTCTACTGATTCATGACCCTAAAAATCACTGTTTTGAGAGTGGATTGTTCCTGTAGTGAGAATCCAAGCTGCTGTATGCCAGCATGGTTCTCAATGATTTTACTTTACGTCCTGTGATACTGTGTTATAGTCACAGAACAGTTTCTGTTTACCATGTGAACATATCATAAACTCTGTGAGGATAGGAACACTTTTGCACACTAAAGCCTAGAATAGCACAAAGTTCATAAAAGAACATAACGTATTTTGCAATATTTTGAATGAATAAATGGTTGAATTTCACTTAATAAAACCAGAATATCTAAAAGAAAACAAAAATGGAAATTTTATGATGATAAAACATTGAAAGTCAGCGTTTAGTTTTCCTGTCACTTGTTTTATCCAGGCTATTTATAAGAGAAAGCTATTGTAACTTTTGACATAAAGTTCTAATTCTTATACAGTTTGTACCCTACTTTTGCAATACTTTTGTGCATGCTACTAGGAATCTGAATTTAGAAGGATTGTTATAAGTGTGCTTAGTTTAGTATCTTTCCTAGAATATTTACATAACTGTTTATTTTTAGTGAAAGATAATTCTCATTTTCTTTGCCCATATTCCTGATAGACCATGAAATGACTTTGTGCACTCTCAAAAACAAACACATAGTCTCATAAAGGAGACTTTTAAAAAGATATATTTTTGATGTGGCATGATACATACTGTTTCCTTGCACCTATACCCTTTATTTAGTTCATATGCTAGTTCTCAAATATGCAAAACTATAGGAAAATAAGACTAAAACAACTGAAATTGCATCATTTTTCCTAAAGTATTTTATTTTGGAAACCATGCATGTGCCACCTACATGAGTGATTAAAACAAGCATTTTATGTATGTAGATAAGTATATATTAAAAGGTATATACAGCTTGTAAATCCTACATCACAGGGTCTATGGCTGTGCATTTCTGAAAATGAGCTGTGGTGATAGCTAAATTTTATTTCTAGGAGTGGGGGGATAGAACAGAGAAATGTGCAGAAAAATAAAAATGAGTTATTTTCTTTTAAAATGTAGTGCCTCATATTCTGCTTTTTTTTTCAGTTTGTCAGGTGAGTTATTTTATTGTTCAAATAAAAGCACAAATGATTTTGATTTTTGCAAACAAGTAGTTCACTTATTTGTCATTAATGCAACCTGCCTTGAAAGAAACATTCTAACTACAGCAAGTAATTATGTGTCTCAATTTCATATGGTGTGTTATTTTTAACTAAAATCTTAAATGTGGAATGTTTGATACTCAAGTTAGTGTAATGCAAAAATTATATAATCAAATAACAATTCATTTTCCCTTAAAGTAACTTTCTCATTCAACCAAGTTGAAAAGAGGATACCTAATTTATATATTTAATTTGAAACTGTAGAACTACTTTAAGAAAAGCATCTAATTTGGAAAAACAATTTTCTGTGTAATCACGGAGAATGTTGTTGAATTGTATTAGGTGTGCCCAATGCTTCAGTTTGCCAGTATCATCAAGTAAAATGCTGTTGATCTCTTTTGTTATAAGACCATATATCACATAAATAAACTCTTTGGTTTCTAACACATATATGGTATCAGAGCAAATCATCAGTAATAGCTTGCTAATTGGTGAGTTTAATCATCCTTTCATTCAACAGCTATATATTAAATGTGTATCATATATCAGGCATTTAATGCAAAAGGTAGAAAACAAATTTATACCCATCTAAAAGAAAATTTTTACTTTTGTATGTTATACCTTGAGAAAACTTTCACAAATGTCACTGAATGGGCAGTTGTTCTTGAAATAATGTTGTAGCCATCTTAGTTCTTGCTGTTGTTGCAGTGATTGGTTCACAGTAAATCAACCTATTAGATACAAATAAGACATGTGTTTTAGAGTTTTAGGAAGAAATTACTTTTTGTTCCCTAATAATCTACTCTCCTTTTCTCCCATAATCAAAGAACTTTTGTGTAGCAGACCCTGTGGCTACAGAGTCAAGACTTTATTTTCCAAGCTCTCTTTAAGGTGATTGCACCTTTCAGTCATGTCCTTAAAGACAGGAATGGTTGCCACTTCTGTCACCTTTTCCTTTTCTTTATCCTTGTCTTGAAAACTTTCATGGCACTGAGTTACCTTTCACCATAAATAAGGCCAATATCTTAGAAAAGACAGAGTTACATGATGGAAAGAGTCTGAATCCCCCATAAGAAGCCCAGACCACCTTCAGACTACAATGACAAAAGACTACACTTCTATTTTCTTTACTTCTTCTCTTTAAATCTCTGTTACATGTTGCAATCCAATATCCCAAGACATAATTTTGTGCCAGAAGTGGGGTACGAAAATAAAGCATAACCTAGACATGGTTAACGTTTGACAGGTGGGAGGAAGAGACACAGCTATTGAAGCCTACAAAGCTAATTTAGCCTTAAGGATACTAAGGCAAAAAACTAGAATAATTGTAGCTTGAAATGTTAAAAGGTAAGCATATGCTAATCTGAGACCAGAACATTAGGAGAATCAGCCAAGAGAGGCAGAATTTTGAACGCTTCTTGCTCTTCCAGCAAAATTCTGTTACAAAGACAAACCCAGACTAGAGTCAGCTAGTATGCAAACAGAAGTGGAAAGGAATATAGTTCTTTAGCAAAATAATTTTACTGAGAATCCTATAATTTAAAGCCTTTTAGAGTTGAAAAAGTCAACTCCTTCTGTACTCCAAACCAAAGTAATTAAAATTGGTGGCTTCAAAGCCACTGCCTCAGCAGGAGATAAGCTCAATCCTCTGCCAGATTTGGGAGCCAGACCAGAGGCCAAATCAAATTAAGGGTATTGCTTTCCAGCCCAAGCAAAATGGTTCAGATAGCCTGGATTCAGTCTTTCCAAAGAGGGGTTAAGTAAAGCACACAGGGTAATAAGGAAAAGACAAGCATCTTTAGGCTTAAATACTACATCTAGATTAGATCTTTGGCTACAGTTACTTACATATGGAACTGATCCAAAACAAATTGCCTGGAAGCTTACTAAGTTTCTGAGGGAATTGTATGGATAAAGAACCACTACATGGCATACAAAAACCTATAATCGTTCAACCTCCAAGGAAATCCCTGAGCTGCCAAACCCAGACCAGCAAAAAAGCAGGCTGCAAAAACATTTCAATCTCCAAGAAGACTAATCTTTATAATGCCTATTTTATTCATGGCGAGGGATGACAAAAGGTAAGAAAGCACCTTGCAGTGGGTAGAATCAAGGGCTCTGGAAGAAAATGGATATTTCTTCAGAGCAACATCAGGGGTCTCCAGATAGGCCTAACCAAAGAATTTACTCTGTAATTGAGTCAGGTCATATTGTAATTCCTACCTAGTGGAATGTGATTATTGCTGTAACTCAGTTACTGCTATATGTTTTCCAATTTCTACTTGTTAAAGAGTGATTTAGACAGCCATGCCTAATTCTTCACAAGCACTGAAGTTTGGAATAGATAAACTTATATTTTAGTATATAGGTTGCCAAATCATATCCATTCTTAGGGCAAGAGAATGCATATCACCAGAGATGAAGGATTTTTAGCTGGGTGCAGTAATTGATGGAACTTAGAAGTTTCTTCCTTGTGCAAATAATGGATATGTACTCCAGTAGGCTGTGGATGGGAATTTGAGTGTCACAGGGTTAGACTATTGCAAAGAATGTTAATTGCACTCACATTTCTATTCTTTCCTTCTTTCCCAGTAGTTTAGCTCCAGATTTTTAGCTATGCACAGGTCAAAATAAAATAAAACAAATTTCCTTACCTCCCTTGAAGTTACATATGGTCAGTGACTTATATCTGACTAATGGCATATGAGAAAACTTGGTGAGATACTTTTCCAAAGTATCTTTCTGCCACTTTCTCTACATTGTTCTTCCTTGGAACATAAGTAAGGGTATTAAACTGTAATGGAATGAAAAGTAAAGATGATTTCACTGAAGGACAGAAAGAAGAGTAGAGCACTGAAATAGGAACTTTCATCTTGGGAAACTCGGTATAGGTCAGAGTAACCCTTAGAATGTAGCATAAAGGAGAAACAGACATTTATCACAATCAAAAGTATTGATATTTTGGGTCTTGTATCAGACAGTTGTTTCTGTGTAACAAACAATATTAAAAGCTCAATGGCATATAAATAGAAGCTTTCATTTGTTATTCATGTCTTTGTGGTTTTCTTGAAACAGCTCTGTTTCATCATCATAAATCTGTTGACTTCTACTTCTTATCTCTTTTGTTCTTCTCCTGAAGCTAGGGCTGACTAATTTCTTCAACTAGGCTAACCATAGTGAGGATGTTGCTTGAGGCTAACAGTAATGATGGCCAGATGAATGTCTGTAGTGAGCTGTCATATGTAAATATTATGCAATCGAGTTTAGTATCAACCTCAAGTGAGGTTTCTAAGGTATAATTTTACATGATAATGGGTGGAAATGAATGACTATGTCATTGGCAGGACTGGTGTGTATAAAAACATACTTGTGTCATTTTGCCATCAATCTCTCAAGAACTATAAAAGATCTGAAATACCACCCTACTTGCACACTGATAATTTACCCTGTCATAATTTAAAAGATGCTGGCTAGAGACTATGTGTCCTGCATTAGACATGAAGGGTAGTTTATTATCCGCAGCCATGGCAGTAGTTTTTGCATGTTTTCTATGAGCCCCAGTTCCCATAAAGGAACAGGACAAGGGCAAGCTGATTCCTCAGTACTCAGTGGATTGTATTCCAGAAAGGGAATCCTGAGAGACAGGAAGCCTTCAACAGGCAGACGGTAAGCATGCCTTCCTTTCAATCCAGAGGGAGACATTCTGTCCATCTGCCAAGGTTTAAGCAACCTGCCTATTACTCAATAGATAAATATTAAGCATTCTAGGGTTATTCTCTATCCAGATATCCCTGAAAAGATATTCTGGAACAAAAGACAATAAATATCTGTCCAACAACATACATGGAAATCCAAGAAACTCAAGAATTATTTTGCAAACCGCTCATGCCAAACTCATCACTAACATACTAATCTTATTTCTAAAGGAGAACTTTCATTTGCTTTTCTAACTGTAGATCTCTTTTGCAGCATACACTAGTATTGTTGCTTTCCTCTGTTACTGTTCCAATTGTCTTTCATTTACTCTTTCTTTGATTCATACACAACTACTAAGAATGAAATATTCAAAGTGATAAAGGAATACCTGAAAAAAGTAAAATACTATGGAAACACTGGGTATCTTTATTCACTGATGTAATGTTAGTTTGTGGAAAGATGTACAAGACTTACATCAAAAGTTATTTCTAATTAAAATGCATTATCAGCATTTAATATTCACATATGCAAGTGTTCGTTCATAAATGTATTTTCCACATCAGAAGATGCTTATAAGATGATGACTATAACAAAATCCAAATTCTTATATTTTCAGCTTTTTTCTATGATCAGAGCACTACTTCATACTGATGTATATTGGCTGCTCATGCCAAGTTATGCAAGAATTTATTAAATGATTGTTTATTAATAGTATGTGTACATGTGGGGGTGGGGAGTTACAGAAGAGAACCTGTTTCATGCTTTGCATATTTGCATATTTGCATATTTCAAGCAAATTCTTATTAACTTTCAAAACAGTACATTTGACTGTTATTTTTTCATCTTCTGTAGACCTTAATTAAAATATAGCTTAGTGATAGAGTAGTAGGAAAGAGACACTAAAAGTGGTTTACCAGTATTCTTTTTTATCTATCGTTAATATCTGAAACCTCATAATTAATTTGACCAGGACAATCTTTAGTAGTTTCAAATAATTGAATGTTCAAAATCAACATTATTATAAAATATTCATTTGTCATAAAAAAGTGAGGGAAGAAAATTTTAATTTAAGGAGGAATTGTACCTTTGATACAATTTAAACAGAATTGTCTGAATTATGGTAATTCAGTAAGAAAACCATTTTCAACAAATGAAGTACAAACAAAAATGTTCATGTGTTACCACTGAATTCTGTGAAAAAATGTATAATTGATATTACTATGAAGAATTTAGGACCGTTAAAATGTCTTGGTAAAGATTTATGTGAAGCCATTTCAAACTTAATATACTATAACACTGTGTCCACAGAAGAAATCATGTGTTTTCTTGTGACAGTTTTGGGAAAAAATTTAGAAACTGTCATTTGTATTCAACATACTAAAATCTTCCCTGACACTTTGGACTTCCTTATAGCTATACATTACAAAGAAAATGCATTTCTCTAAGCCTCATGCAAATAAATGCTCCAAAATTTGTATTTGGGAAAAGTTTTTTTTTTTATCAATTAAAATGAAAATATTGGAAACCGCTACTTCTTTATAGCTCATCAAGGAAAGATTGTGTGAGTAACTGGTGTGTTGTGATAAGGCCAAACAAAGCAGCAGATTTGAGAATGGGCCATGAAGAAGGTAATGGTTTTTAACCTGTTGAAATTGTATTTCTAGGATATCATCAGTCTTTACCTGTTTCTTCACTGACAGATAGAACAATAAACATTATGGTTTTGGGTCATTAAGTATTTGAAATGACTACAAATTATCCTCGAGCCTACTAAATGACTTTGATAACTTAAATCAGAATGAAAAACAAATGAAAAACCAATATGGTAAATCTAAAATGGAAAAAGGAAAATAACTACTTAAGGGAAAATGGATAGCTTTTGTTTGGAGTCTTGGGAACAGTGTTTCAAAGATGGTCAAGCTGCTGTCAAATACACAGCCCATTAGCAACACCCACCCAGCCCATGGTCACTCTGTGGTGATACCTGTTGCACGTATAGAGGTTGTGCTACCTTGCTAGGACTGCCATAACAGAATACCACAAACTGGTTGACTTAATCTACAAATATATTTTCTTATAGTCCTGGAGGTAGAAGTCTAAGATCATACTGTCAACAGGGTTAGGTGCTTCTGCATCCTCTCTCCTGGACTTGCAGATGGTCACTTTCTTCCTGTGTCTTACATGGTTTTCTTGTGTGCATTCATCCCTAGTATCTCTTTTTTATAAAAACTGCATTAATGCCTATTCTTATTAATCTTAATTTTTTTTTTTAGAGTTTCATCTCCAGGTACAGTCAGGGTTTTCGATTCATTTCAACAAATGAATTTTGCCAAGGGCACAATTTAGCTTATAATGAAGGTGGACAGTACAATTGAGTACAATAGGTCACTTAAAAGTTTTTAATTATATTTATAGTTTTCAGCTCTGGGGTGATTTTCATATTGCTCAGCACTGCTAAATGAATCAGTTGTATCTGGCACATAATATGATATTATCAACTGAAAATACTTTCATTGAATCTAGATGGAGTTTTTTAATGCCTGATTTGTTTGCCTTTAATCTTTCAATAACATAGTAGATTCATTTCCTTTCCTCTTTTGATGATGTTTTATACAACTAAATGAAATTTTAGTGATAAATGATTTTGATGTTTTAGTGCCTTAATCTTTATCTGTTATCCTAAACTATGCTATTCACAAGACAGAGCCTAGTGTAAGTTTGACTCTTTTGGTCTGATAAGGGTCTATATTTTATGGCTGTCACTGGGAAACATTTTCCTGGAAAACTGACTTTCACTAGCTCCAGTAGCAAACACTCAGGCATGTGCTAGGTTTGTTTCTTGACAATTTGTGCCTAGGAGATGAGAGCCCCATAACTTCAGTTGGAATAAGTGATGGGGTTAGAAACAACAGATCTACTAGAATGACAGAGGTAATTTCCAGCAGCCCTTGATAGTGGACATTATTCTGGTAGTGGATACTTAATAGGACCTTGAGACACAGAAGTCTGTCCTTTGCCTAGGGGCTCTGTTACAAAATCATTGGTGTCTTTAGCTACATGTTGTGATGAGGATTCTTTGCTTTCTTTGAAGGAATTTGTAGCCTTTGCATGGCTATGTGGGTGTCTTTCAGTCAATTACATCATTCCATTGGGATCAATGGGTCCTAAGTATTCATTTCATTTTCTGCTTGGTCCTCTTGATACCAATTCACAGGATAAAGTGTCTGACCTGTGAATCTATGTTGGATTTTTCTGGCTACTCGCTGATGGGAATGAGGATAAAATTGCTTTTAGAAATTCTTCTGGGAATTTGTTTTTCTCTTAAATTTGTAAAGGTCATGGGTATCATATGCGGAACTAGCTAAGTTATGTTAACATGCTACTATTTGGGCAAAGACTATTGTGAAATATATTCAACGGATGGTTTATTTTATATGATAGAAATTTAATGCCTTTTGGAGCTACCACCATTATTGTTAATATTGTTAACATTAAAGAGGGACCATCAAATCAAGTTGTATAAGAAAAATGTGGTATAACAATAAGTTTGAAAAACAATGTAATTAAACTATTATATTTTACTAGATTACTTGTTAAACAGTAGAAATTGTGGGGATAGATTATGGGATTTGTTTGAAGGGATATAACACATTTTCCCAAATGAAAACATCTGTCCACGTTGGTGTTTTCCATTAGTCATCTTCAGAGACGTTAATTTAACTTAAAACAATTCACACTACCCTGTTGATGATTAATTTCAAAACGATGTTTGCATTATTAGTTGAAGTCAGAGACATCATGAGAAATGGGAGTAAAAACAGATGGCCATGAGGATACATGTGGTATGGTACTTTGAATGTTTACTTAAAGCAGTCTCTGGTGTTTGCTTAGAGATTCAGAGCAAAGAAGAAACAAAAATTGGCACAACTTATTCACATGCCTAACTTGGAGAGTCAATGTAAACCCTGACTAAATCTTACAGAAATGGCAATCTTATTCAGTTTCATGTGATTGGCGTAACATGCACTCACCTATTACCCCATAGGGATATAGGCTAGGCAGTGGGAACTGAATCTTTTTTCTTTATTTATATTTAAGGAAAGGCTTAAAAATCGTAAAAAATTAAGATATACCATGCTTATGTCCACTGAACCTTTCATATCACAAACATTCTAGATTTTAATAGGCAACAGAATTTTCTCAGTATTCTTTGAAGACATTTAAATCCCTTTATAAGCACTCAAAATAAGACATGCCTTCATAGTTTTCATGCCTTTAATTCATTTCTTCTCAAATTTTAGTATACATGTGTCCTGTCATATACATCCTAATTTGTTTGGTCAGTAGTATGCTCCAGAAATTGAAATTTTAGTAAGATTTCCAATTTTTTTAAACGTATTTTTTTCATGTATCATACCTCAAATTGTTATGGCTCAAGATATCATACTGTGAGCCAGGCGTGGTGGTGCATGCCTTTAATCCCAGCACTCGGGAGGCCGAGGTAGGAGGAGCGTTGTGAGTTCAAGGCCAGCTTGGGCTACAACACGAGTGCAAGGCCGGCCTGAGCTACACAGTGTGACCCTGCCTCAAAAATCCAGGGTTGGGAGTTTGGCTCAGAGACTTAAGTTCCTGTCTGACAGGTGCGAGGTTGTGAGTTCAATCCCTGGTGCTGCAAAAAAAATAAAAAATAAATAAAAAATAAAAATAAAAAATAAAAAAGATATCATACTGTGATGAAAATAACAGGAAGTAATTCTTATAGGTTGACAATTTTCAACAATTTTGGTGCTCATAGAAAGCCATTTGGAGAGAGATGTTAGAAAAAGCAGAGTAGAAGGAAGTAGGACCTGGAATGGGGGAAGATGATTTATTTACTGAATTCTGAAGAGACTTCAGACCCAGGGATGCCAGATCTTATAAAAAGCAGGAGTAAAAAATGAATTGAAAAATGTAGGGAGTTGGATTTAGAAATTTTAAAAAGGAGGTCACAATAATTGGATACTTCACACTGTGAACAGGTTGTCTGCAAGGGAACATCAATTCATTTCAACAAAACACTGGAGTGTTCTTCTCTTTAGAAATACTTGACTGTCTGGCTTGATCAGTACTGCATGGTATTGGAGTTGATGCCCAGAGCAAAGACCTTACATTCTGGAAATAGCATTCTTCAAGCATAAGGATCAGATTAATACCAAAATATCCTATCTGCACCAATGCCCACATAGGAAAGTAGGTTTTCATTGTCTCATTCCTAAATGTGCAGACATTTGAGGAAACTTGAAATGTAAGAAAAAAACCGTAAGATATACATGTAAAAAAAAAAAAGTGTTTCTAGTGGATATATAAGTACAAATGAAGCAGATACTTATTCAAATTGTATAGGAATTTTAGTGAACATAGCCTGTACTCTCCCATACTATTTTATTCTATTTAGTATTCTTAAAAGCAAGAATACAATACCACGCAAAGTAACACTTGGAGAACTAGAATGAGTAAGTACTCATAAAGATTCAGAAGAGAGGAGAGGACCCCACCAAGAAGCCAACTAGCCAGCCTTTCTGGTAAGCTGCACAAACTGTGCGGGTTCCAGGAAGAGAAAAGTCAGATAGTGCCTCCCGTGTGCCTACCAGTGCATGGGCTGAGAATCAACATCCCTCCCACCTCTGTAAGCAACTGGTTCAGAGGACAGGCTGAGTTGATAGCAACTAATGTACAAAAAGCAACCAAACGCTTGTATTGTTTGGTTGATTTTATAGGCCTGGGGCCAGTGGTCTGACCATCTATTGGGAGGATGACAGTATGCAATACTGCAAGTATGGGGGGATTTCCTTCTATCACATGATTGAAATCCAATATTGTTCTTACTGTTTTGCTTCATTCCAATTAATTGCTTTGCTTTATTCAATATTCTGTTTTGACTGGTTTTATTCTGTTTTGTTTTCGATTTGATTTTGCTATACCTGATGAAATGGACAACTATTGTGAAGATAGCAAGATATACTATGGTAGCTACTGTTGTTTTCCTAGTATCCTGCTTTGAAGTTCTGTACCAACTTTGCTGCTTTGTTTTGATTGGCTTTGTTATGTTTTCTTTTGTTAGAATTTATTATTTTTAAAATAAAAAAGATAAAAAAAGGTTCAGAAGAGATAGGTACAATAAAATCTTTTTCAAAAGTAGGCAAGAAAATTCAAGGATAATTTCTGGAGAGTAGCAAAAGAAAGGAAAGGATATTGATGAGTGACCTGCTTTTATCTTGTAGTATGTAGCCCAAGATACTAAGTATTTCTTTGAAATATCTTTTAAGTTTTCAAGATAATGTTTCCAGAAAGATTATTGTTGAGGGTGGGGTTGTAAAAGGATGATCTGGAAAGGCCTCCTATAAGGAATGGTATTTGGATGAGAAGTTGAAGAAAGAAGGTAGGCAATGAGGATAGGTTAGGTAAAGTACTTTTATGCAGAGGAGGAAGGAAGAAAAAACTGGCATGGGGCAGTAGCAAGCATAGTGTGCTTGGGACATAGCAAGGAAACACCTGAGTGTCTACAGGAGTGATTTAAAGGCAGATAAATTTAAAAAAATAAGTGGGGAAGATTCATGGTAGGCCATAATATAGTTTTCATTTATGACATATGAAGAAGTAGATGACTTTCCTTGGATCTTTCTCTCTCTCTTTCTCTCTCTCTCTCTCTCCCCCTCCGTTTTAAGAATGATTTGTACTGGGTATATAATAGAAGAAGCAGGGCTGGTAATTACTGTAATAAGGCAAGCTAGGGATGATACCATTTGGACCAGGACAATGGGAGTGGAGGTGCTGATTAGTGTCTGATGTATTTTGAAGATAAAACAAAATGAACCCTAATGTGTGAGAAAAAAACTTAAGAATGATTTCAGGAGTTTTTGCCCAGTGTCCTAGTGACTTTTCTCATTGCTGAGACAAAATACCCAACTTGGAGTTTGTGGAGGTTTCAGTTCATAGTTGACTGGCTCCAAGGCAGAATGGCATGACAGGGGGCATCACAGGGGAGAAACAATTCATGGAGGTCAGAAAACAGGAAGGCAGCAAAGCAGCAAAATAACAGGCAGCAAGTAGCAAGTGGCCACACAAGAGCCTCTTTCTCTCCCTTATATCTAGGCTTCACACTCTAGAGCAGGTAGTACTCACACCCAGGGTGGGCCTTTTCTTTATTCACATTCAGAACTATTCCAAACTGATTGGTGGACTAATTTAGTAGTCACACATCCTTAATCCCAGTGTCATACTATCTAGATCCAGCCATCTCTGAAAAGGCCCCATCTATAACCACATAAGAGTTTGGGGAGACATATAGACACAAGTCATAACACTGTATTTCTGGAAAAAATGAAATAGCAGTTCAAGTAGATGGAGAAGACCATGAGAGGAGGTTATATGAAGAGTTGGAATTAGGAGTTTGCATTTCAGACATGCCAAGCTGGAGGTGCTCCCAATGGTTTGGATATGGTTTGAATGTGTCCCCCAAAGGTTCATGTGTTGGAAGCTTGGTCCTTATTGTTGGGAATATTGGAAGATAGTAGACATTTTAATAAGTTGGGATTAATGAAAGGTAATTTGGCTATTGGGTACATTGAAAGGGAATAGGTAGTTTTCAAGGAATCACTGTTCTCATGAGAGTGACTCCTTATAAAAGAGTGAGTTTGACTATTTTCTGCTGTCTTATCTTACTATGTGATCTCTACTACACAGGCTCCTATCATGATGCCATCTACTATGAGATCCTCACCAGAGGCCAAACAAATGAAGTTGCCTGAGATTGGATTTTCTGTCTAAAATTACAAATTACCCAACCTCAAGTATTTTTTTATAGCAATGGAAAACGGATGAATACAGTCACCATGGAGAAATCCAAATGGAGATAGGTAGTTGGATATTTATGTTGGAATCCAGTAGAGAAGGGTGGATTTGAGATAATACTTTGTAACTTATGTAAAATATAGTGTGAGCTATGTGGATACAGAGGTATTCAAAATCATATGATGGATAAAATAGTACTTTCTAGTAATGAATTCAGCAATACTCCAACACATAGAAATTTGGGTGATGAGCAAGAAATAACTGGCAGAGATTGAAGGGTTATCCAGAAAAGCCAAAGGAAGTATAGTGTTCTGAATAGCAAGAAAGGAAAGGTAATCAGTCATTCTAAATGCTTTCATACAGTAAAACTTGCAAATGTTTTTCGCTGGAAATGGATAGTGGTAATGTCATTTTATGAGGATATGAGAACACATAAAAATGGAAGCATTGCAATACACAAGTAGTTTGTATTATACCAAAATACAGTCACTTCAAATACAACTTTGAAGTAAGCAGAATAGACATAAATCATTGTTAAACATTACACTAAAAGGCAAGAGTCACAATATTTGATGATTTGCAGGCAGTGTTTTCCTTACCACCAGCAATTAATCACATAGGAAACTGAGTAAATTTATTATTAGCCTATGTTCTAATAGCATTGCTGAAACCTGAAATCAAAAAGCTGTTTATGGTAATTTTCCCAGTTTGGAACAAAGAGTCAAAGAGGCTGCCATGCTGGTGGCATTTGGAAACATATTGTTTGACTTTTTCACACTTATGCAAATTTAAATGGAGTGACAGATGTTTTGTCATCAGATTCCTTTAGCTTGGGTCAATTTGCAGAGGTGCAGGAAATATTATTTTTTTTAATATATTTTTTGCTTGTGTGGACCACTATTATTACTTATACATTATAAATAAATAAATGCGTGGTACATTAATTTACTAAGATAGTATTTGTTGGTTCTTTCCCTGAATTCGTCTGTGTACCTCAATCTCTCAGAAGGTGGTAAAGTTCTTTGTACTTTTTTACCTCATTAATTTTTCTAGGAGTCCAGTGCTAAAAGGGAGAAAGAGTCCAATGTTTGAAACTAAGAAGAGAGACAAAACAGATTTTCTTCTCAACTCAGTAAGCTATTAGGTCCCTGTATGTGGCATCTCTTTATTCTACTTACTTTCCCTTCTGTTTTCTTCACTCCTTACCCTGGTCTCTTGTAGCCCTTCCCATTTGCAAGAGATCCATCCTTTTGTCTTTTTCTTTCCAACTGCGGTTGATCACACTTCAGTTCTTTCTTTGCTGATTTGTATACTGTTGCATTGTTCGCTCCTACGTCAAACGGGTTTTTCTGATACATGGTTTGAATTTCTTTCTTGTGTGCTACTGCCCCACTCTCATTGATTTATCTATGAATTACTGTAATGTTCAGCTGGTCTCTTCTTTCTTTATAGAGTAAGTAATCTCATCTCATCCTCACATTGTTTTCAATTTACAACAACCACAATCTCTGCCAAGTTTTAGATTCATCTACCTATCTACACATTGTATATCTTCCTGGTGGATGATCCAAAGAAAGTTCAGACTTAACATGTCCCATAGTGGACTCATCAACCTGTTATCCACAAGTTTTCTTTTCTTACCAAATTTCTCTCTTACTGAATAAAAGAGTCTTAATAACAGTACTATGAAAAATTTCAATCTATAATATTGGAGAATGAGGTAGTAAGGGTAGGAAAAATTGAACAAATCCTCAGAACAGCAGAGCAAGATGAAACATCTGAGAAAAACTAGAAGTGGAGAAGAAACTGTAATAGCTTATTTTGAGGTTGTACATCTTTGAAAAGAATTGCCTGCTCCCCTCAAAACAGTGAATGGGAGAGGAGCAAACTTCAAAAGTCATCTTCTGCAACTCTGAATCTGAATAAAATGATTTTAAAATGTTGAAATCTTCTTAACACGAGATTTGTTAAAACTATTATAACACAAAGGAAAAGAAACATCAACTCAACAACTCAGAAGAAAAGCAAAAGTCTGAAAATCATCTGTAGCAAATACTTATTATAAAAACACTATCATAGGAATGAATCAATAAAGAATTAATGATCCTAAATTGTTTGATAAAAGGAGATTAGATAATCACCAAAAAAACCTCTCTGAAGAATTTTGCAAAGGGAAATAACCTTCAAGAGATTAAATGCAAATGTTTAGTAGAAATATTCCTAAGTCTTTCCATTTCCTCATGTGTAATGTATATCAGTAAGCTGGAGGCGGCCACAACAAAGTATACCAGTCTGGGTGACTTACATAACAGAAATTTATTTTATAATTCTGTTGGGTAGAAATTCAAGACCAAGATGTGGTCAGGGTTAGTTTATGGTGAGATCTCTGTGTTTGGTTTGTAGATAGATGCCTGCTTGCTGTTTGTTCACGTGGTCTTTTTTTATTTTATTAGCAATAGTCCTATTGCATTAAGGTCCCAAGGTTATAACTTCCTTTCACTATAATTTCCTCCCTGAAGGCCCTTTGTCCAAATACAGTTGTGTTTGGGGTTAGGACTTTAATGTATGAATTTTGAGAGGTATAAATGAACCCATAACAGTATTTTTTTCAAAAGAGTAGAGATTCATTGATGTGATGTTTTGCTATGTAATATTATTAGTCTGCATATTGTCTCATGTATATAAACAATGAGAATTTGCCAGTTGGACCTGGTCTTCATTATCCACAAATATCTGCAACATTTCATTTTTTAAGTTAAAACCGATTTTGAATTAGAGAAGCATAAAAATTCTATATTCAGTCAAAATTATGTTATTTTTGGCTGCCTTTGACTAAATAATAAAAACTATAATTTTGACTTTTTGTAAAAAAAAAAAATTGCACACTCCCATCAAGGACATCTATGTCAGGTTTGAGCCTGGAATAGGCTTAAAGACTCAGCTGTAACTTCCTAAAAATGTGGGAAGTTGCTGGATCCTTACCATCACTATACCACCACTTTTTTGGTATAATATTTACTTACATTATTAGTACTGAAGCTAAAGGGAACTGAGTGCAACTGCAAAGTTTAAGACACTTGAAATTATATGCTATATTTTCTGTGTATTTTAGTTTTTTGAGAATTACTAAGAAAATGGAGGATTTTTGCATGAAAGTGGAAAAAGTGATATTCCTTGGCCATTCAAAACTTTGCAGTGCTAACTCCTGCAGTCATAGTGTGTGATGCAAAATTTTAAAAACAATGAATCCCTTTCAAATTGCCAACCTTTAAAACTTTGTTCCTAATATTTGAGAGCTTTACACATGGAGCACATCGTCCAGGATTCCAGACTTCAAAGACTTAAAAAATAAACTGTAAACTAGCAAACTTTTTGTTTTTAAAACACTTCTGTTATTTTTCTAACCTTTCCTTTTAAACACTCTCTTTCTTGCATTTGCTATTTGCAGATAAAGTTAGTAGTATTAAAATAGTTCGTTTTAAATAAATTCTAAAAGTAGTAAACTTTCTGTGAGTTGGACCAAATGACATACAAACTGTAAACTCCAGAAATTTTATAGCTTCTTCTACCTTGTAATAATATTTTGACATCTTCCAGTGAACTTCATATTAAAAAGGTACCTGGAATATTATTGATTAGTAGATAAACAAGGATTCTGTGAACGACCGCAAATGTCTTTCAGTTTTTCAGTTATTTTTCTACTCTATCAAGGTAAAATAGCTATTTTTTTATAATGAACATAATCCTTTCTTTAAGAATGGTATTTAAATGATAAATTATTTTATGATTGCTGTTAAAATGTGTTCCTGTGTTTAAATTGTCTTACAGCATTGATCAATTTTTTTTTCTGTGAGAATAAACTATATAACTCTCAGTATACATGGAGTATAATTATTGGGTGTGAAGCTTAAATTATCCAGATTATCCAGTTGAATTACTACTGTTTTCATTGTATGCATTGGACCTTATTTTTCAGCAGATGAAAGGCAAGAGAAGAAAATAGAATTTTACATTTCTACCATATAGGATACCCTAAAGTAGATATTGTAAATAACAGTGTTAGAAAACTCATAAATAAGAAAAGTCAAATAAAAATATCAAACCAGAGACACAAACTAAGCTGACAGGAGAGGAGGTTGGTGGATACAGGCACCTTGCCTTGAGGAGTCCTCAGACCCTAAGATGAGAGAGAAAGGAAGAGTTGGGTTTTATTACCTCAGGCAAGAGGTAGCAGAGAGCTGCAAAGTGTCCCTGGCCTGGGAGCCATCAGCAGCAACGGATAGAGAGAGGGCGGAGGACTCCAACTTATCCTGTCTTTCATTGACCCTCCAACTTCTTCACATTGGAAAATATTAAAATAGATCCCTCACTCCCCTTCCACCATTCCGTAACTTGGGAGACTGAAAGAAAACCGAGAGACAGAGAGACAGAATAAAGAACTGAAGCAAAGCAAACACGCAAACATAAGGAGTCACAGCTTCCCAGTGCATTTTGAGCATTCTCTCCATGTTTTAACCTTCTTTTCGGGCTGTTCTTTCCATGGACACACATGAGCTGGATTCCTGGACCAGGCAGTCCCAAAGAAAACAAAAAAGGAACGCGTCAGGAATAAACACTTCCTCTGATTAACATTCACAGTGCAGAGCGTTGCAGCCTGTGGCTTCTCGGTGTTTTTCACCACTTGGGAACTATGGAAGCTCCTTTTTCACCCAGCAGCCTTCATTTCTGGTGAGACACACAAACTTTCAGAGGTCCAGAGAGTGCAGTTATTTCCAAGTTTTCAGGTTCCTGATGGGAACATTTAACTTAGAGATACTTGAATATAATTCAGGGTTCTTTGACAATTATTTTGTGGCCAATTAAACTGCATAGAAGTTAATAATTAAAACAAAAAGCAACAAACAAACAAACAAACAAACAAAAAACCAAAAAACCAGTTTTCATTCAGCGTTGCCTTAGATTGGAATCATGTCTATCTGAATGTAAAAAAGTTGCTTTAAGTACAAGTTATAAACACTGTCTGAGCCATGATTTCTCTCTCTCTCTCTGTCTCTCTCTCCCAGGTTCTCCTCTCATTTTTCTTTCACTTGGTGATACTAGGGATGGAATCCATGGCTTTTACAATAGACTACCTCCCCAGATTTTCTTTAAATTTTAAATTTAGTTTTGATATTCATTTAATTATTTTTCCCACATTTGTATTCACACATATTGGTTGAACAGATTGATTGGTTACACAGGGTTCATTTTGGAAATACTTTAATCACCAACCCCACTACGATACACTTTGGTGCACCTACCCCGCTTGGTTTCACATTTTTGAGGGTGTTTCAGAGCATGTCATGTATTTTGGTCATATTCATCCCCTCTATTACCTGCCCTTAACACGTCCCCACTTCCACTCCAGCTAATTCCTTTACTCTTCTCTATAATTTAGTGCACTGGTAATAAAAGTATCCATTCTGCTTTTTGACATATTTTTTAGGTCCATATTAAGTAGAACATGCAATATTTGCCTTTCTAAATCAGGGTTATTTCACTAAACATGATGATTTCTAGATTCATTCATTTCTCTGCAAATGACAAAACTGTATTCTTTATGGCAGAATGATACACCCTTGTGTATATGTACTGCATTTTAAAATTCATTCAACTGTTGACAGACACTCAGGCTGGTTCCTTATTTTGGCTATTGTATATTGTGCCATGATAAATATGAGGTACTGTTATCCCTATTGTTTGCTGACTTTAATTCCTTCAGGTATGTACCAATGAGTGGTATTCCTGGGTCTAATGTTGGCTCTATTTTTTAGGTTTTTGAGCAAACTCCATAATGATTTTCATAGTGATGGTAGTAAATTATATTCCCACCAGCAGTGTAGAAAATTCTTTTCTCTACATCCTCACTAGGATTTATTGTTATTTGTGTTCTCAATGATTGCCTTTCTGACTGAGTTTAGATGGAATCTCCATGTAGTTTTTATTTATGTTTCTTTTCTTTAATGTTACTTTTTTCCCTATTTATTTATTTATTTGTTATGTTTGGTACTAGGGATCGAACTCATGACCTCACACTTGCCAGGCAGACACTTGTGCTGCTGAGCTAAATCCCTGGCTACATTTCTCTAATACATAAGATATTGATCATTTTTTCATATATTTGTTGGCAATTTGTATATTTTATCTTACTTTGCAGTGATCTCTTTTCTTTTTATTTTAAAGAGAAAAAACAGTGGAAATGATACAGTTTTGAAACAAGATAATAGGAAACTAACAGTGGTTAATATATTGCATATTGTTAATTTCAAAGTGTTTGCTCAGATTACAAGATATAGACATGCAAAGTTGATCAAACAATGTAAGCATAAACTTTTCTTTCTTTTCAATGAATTAATAGAAACTAGTAGTATAATTATCTTAGCTATTATATATATATTATAAATATATATATTTCTTTTTTTCTCCTTTCCCCCATCACAGTTGATCTATCCTTTTGAGAAGTTTCTTTCCTTTTCATCATATCTGTTATATGATTTTAAACTAATTTACTCTTTCAGTTTCTTGCACTAGGGAGACAATGCAGTGTTTACACATGCAAGTGTGACTTATTTCACTTATAAATATGGTCTGTAGTTGAATCCATTTACCCATAAAAGCCTCAAGTTTATCTTTCTTTAGAGTTGAGTAGTACTCCATTATACAGACATACTACATCTTTTTTATCCATTCCTCAGTTAGTGGGCATTTGGGTTGTTGCCAGGATTTAGCTATTAGAAATTGTGCTGCTACAAACATGGGTGTGCATAATTTGCTGTGGTATGATGCTTTTAATTCTTCTGGGAAAATACACAGAAGAAGAATACCTGGGTAGAATGGGACCTCTGATCCTACCGTTTTGAGGAATCTCCACACTGATTTCCACAGTGGTTGTACCAGTTTACACTCCCACCAATAGTGGAGAAGGGTTTCTTTTTCCTCACAGCCCAACAGCATTTGTTATTGGTTGCTTTCTTCATGATAGTCATTCTTTCTGGGTGTAAGATAGAATCTCAGTGTTGTTTTAATTTGTATTCTTGGTTGATGAATGATGTTGAATATGTTTTCATATATTCATTTGGCATTTCTACTTCTTCATCTGAGAACTGTGTTTTCATCTCAAATGCCCACTTTTGGATTGCCTTTGAATTTGGGGAGCCTGATTTTTTTCAGTTCTTTATATGTTCTAGATAGAAGTCCTTTGTCTGAGGGATGGTTGGCTAAAATATTTTCCTATTCTGGGCATTTTCACTCTGTTGACGATTTCTTTTATTGTGCAAAAACGTTTTAACAACATGGGATTGAAGTTGCTGATTCTTTGAAGTACTTCCCCTGCAGTTTTGTTTTTGTTTATGAACTCTCTGCCTACCCTATTGCTTCAAGGTTTCTACCTATTCTCTCTACCAATACATTTAGTGTTTATGCTTTAAAGTTTAGGTCTTTAATCCTTTTTGACTTTAGTTTAGTGCATGATGATAGGCATAGGTCTAGTTTTAGTGATCAACACATGAAAAGACAGTTTCTACTGCACCATTTATTAAAGAGGCTGTTTTTATTCCAGTGAACATATTTGTTCCTGTTGTCAAAGATAAGTGGCTGAGTGTGTTTATAGTTGTGTCTGTGTCTTCTAATCTGTTTTACTTTTCCTCAGGTCTGCTTTTTTGCCAGTACCAGGCTGATGTTATCACACTAACTTTGTAGTATAATTTCAAGTCAGGGTTGTGTCGCCTCCTACCTTTCCTTTGTTGCCCAGGATTACCTTTGCTATTCTAAGTCTCTTCTGGTTCCAGATAAATTTTAGGAATGTTTTCTCTGGATTTGTGAGATGTGCGAATGTTATTTTGATTGGAGTTGCAATAAATCTGTGTAACAGTTTTGGGAATATGGTCTCTCTTTCACAATGTTGGTTCTTCCTATCCATGAGCAAGGGATATTTCTCCATTTTCTGATATCCTCTTCAATCACTTTCTCAGAGTACTTTAATTTTTAGTATATAGATCTTTTATTTCCTTTGTTAGATTGGTTCCTAAGTATTTCATTTTTTGGATACTATTGTAATGGGTGTTGTTACCCCAATTTTTTCTCAATGAGTTTGTGTATATATATGAATGATACTGATTTTTGAGTATTGACCTTGTATCCAGTTACACTACTGAATTTGCTTGTTCAATCTAGAAAACTTTTTCTGAAGTTTTTAGGTTTCTTCTATGTAGAGTATCCTGTCACCTGTGAATAATGATAGTTTAATTTCTTTTTTTGTATCCTCATTCCATTTATATTTCTCTCTTGTCTAATTGCTCTGGCTAATGTTTCCAGAAGTATATTGAATAGAAGTGGTGATAGTGGACATCCTTGTCTTGTTCCTGGTTTTACAATAAATGCTTTCAGGTTTTTACCAGTTAGTATTATGTTGGCTGTTGGTTTGTCATAGATGCTTTTTTATCAGTTTGAGGTAAAGACCATCTGTTCCCATTTTCTGTAGGATTTTTATTATGAGTGAGTGTTGGACTGTATCAAAAGTTTTTTCTGCATCAATTGAGATGATCTTGTGATTTTTGCCTTTGACTCCATTGGTATGGTGTATTATGTTTATTAATTTGCATATGTTGAACCATCCCTGCATTCCAGGGATGAATCCCACTTGGTCATGGTGTATGATTTTTCTTGAAGATTTGCTGAATTTTGTTTGTTAGTATTTTATTTAGGATTTTTGCATCTATGTTTCTTACAGAGATTGGCCTGTAGTTCTCTTTTTTGGTTGTGTCCTTTTCTGGTTTTTGTAGCAGGATAATTCTTGCCTCCAGGAAGGAGTTAGGGAGAATTGCTTCCTTTTAAATTTCATTGACGAGTTCGAGGAGTATTAACATTAAATCTTCTGTAAATTTCTAGTAGAATTCAGCCATGAATCCATCAGGACCTGGGCTTTTTCTTTGTTGGTAAGTTTTTAATTATATTTTCAATTTCATTAACTGAAATTAATGGGTTATTCAGAATTTTTATATCTTCTTGATTAGCTTTGGTAATTCATACCTTTCTATGAATCTGTACATTTCTTCTGTGTTCCATCATAGGTGAGTAAATTTTTTAGAAGTAATAATTGATGATCTTCTGAATTTCCACAGGATCTGTAGAGATTTCACCCTTTTCATTCCTCACTGCATGAATTTGAGTTTTTTCTTTTCCTTTTTTTTGATAAGGTTTGCTATGAATTAATCAACTTTATTTATTCTTTTAAAGAACCAACTCTTCAAATCATTAATTCTTTGCATTTTCATTTGATTGTAGACATTGTTCAATTTAATCTGGGACCCATTGTTTGTTCATGAGGGTGTTATTTAATTTCCATGTATTTTGAGAGTTTTCGTGGTTTCTTTTGTGATTAATTTCCAATTTCATTGCATTATGGTCAGATAATATGCACTGTATGATTTCAAGTCCTTAGCGTTTACTTAGTCATGTTCTATGGGCTAGAGTATAGTCTATTTTAGAGAATGTCTTGTGTGTAGCTGAGAAGAATGTGTATTTTGATGAATGTGTATTTTGATGTTGTTGGGTGATACACTCTGTAAACATCTAGCAAGCCCATTTGTTCACAGGTTTGGCTCAGTTCTGGTATTTC
This sequence comes from Dasyprocta punctata, assembly GCA_004363535.1. Lineage (NCBI taxonomy): Eukaryota > Metazoa > Chordata > Mammalia > Rodentia > Dasyproctidae > Dasyprocta > Dasyprocta punctata. The sequence goes on from RJWM01015188.1 coordinate 39,004, forward strand.
TTTGCTGATTTTTTGTCTAGTTATACTGTTTGTGAAAATGGTATATTAAATTCTGTACTATAATTGTGTTATTGCTTATTTAATATTTGATGGCAATATTTGTGTTATATAGTTGTGTGCTCCCATATTTGGTGCATATATATTTATCACTTTCTCGAGTTTTTCCCCTAACAAATATGTAGTGTCCTTCTTTATGTCTTCAGATCATTCTTGGTTTGAAGTTCATATTGCCTTCAAAAAGAATAAGTATTTCAGTTTTTTTCTGGGTTCCTGTTATGTGTAAAGTTGTTTTCCATCTTTTGTCCTTCAGTCTGTCAGTTTTCTTCTGAGTTAAATGTGTTTCTTGTGTGCAGCATAATGTTGGCACTTGGTTGTGTATACACTCTGCCAATATATTTGTTTTGATTGTTGAATTAAGGCCATTTACATCAGTGGTTATAACTGATATGCCTTGATTTATTTTTATCATGTTATTTTCCTGTTGCTGGTTCCCTACTTCTCCCCTTTGTTTAATTGCTTGACCTGCTTTTTGGTTTCTTTCTGTTGTTCTTCAAATTGTGGTCATTTTTATTCCTGTACAGAACATCTTTCAGTACCCTTTGTAGTGTTGGTTTGGTGGTCATGAATTTCTTTAGTCATTCTTTGTCATGTTATTTCTACATGAATTTTGAAAAATAGTTTTGCAGGGTACATCAATCTAGGTTGGAAGTTGTTTTCTTTTAGGACTTAAAATAGTTTGCTCTTCTTGACTTGAGAGTTTTCTTTTTAAAGAAGTCTGCCATGATTCTTTTTATTTTATTTATTTATTTATTAATAATAAATAATGATCAGAGTAAAGCAAAACAGAGAGAACCATATTGGGCCTCAAAGACAAGACAGAAGAGAATCCCCCATACTTGCTTCATTGCCTACTGTCACCTTCCAAAGAGATGTTCAGGTTGCTGACCAGAGGCCTGCAAAATCTACGAAACAATACTAGCAAATAGTTGCTTGATGTTCTTTGGTTGCTATCAATTTAGCCAGACCTCCGAAACAGCAGGTTGCTGATGGGGAGGGGGGAGGGTGGATGTGGGGGGGATGTTTGTCCCTGATTCCAAGCCTGCACCCTGGTGCCGCTCGGGCCCAGCGGGCTGGGCCCTGCAAGGGGCCATTCTTGTTCTCCTCCGGGGTCCCAAGAGGTCAGGCCCCCGGAAGGCAGTTCAGTTGTGTCCTGGTTGGTGCCTGCACTGCTGGGATTCAGCAGGTTGGGCCCCGCAAGGGGCCATTCTCATTCTAGTCTGCCATGATTCTGATGGGTGATCTGTTTGTTTGCTCTAACAACTTTTAATATCTTGTTGTGGGGCTGAATTTCTGGAATCTTGATTATTGTATGTCTGGGGGTAAACTTATTTTGATTATGGCTAATTGAATTTCTGTATTCCTCAGTTTTATTTATGTCAGATTCTTTTCCCATGCTTGGGAAATTTTCTACTATTACTTCTGTAATTAGTTCTTTATGTCATTTGTGTTGTCTCCTGCTTTTTCATTGACATTAATTCTTTTTTTTTTTGCATTATCTTGCAACTGTTGAATTGTTATTTCCTGATCTTTTGTTATTGTCAGGAGGTCTTTCCTTTCATTATTGCTAGCTGTGATGCTATCATTAAGGTCTGAAAGTCTGTCTTCAGTGTTGTTCAAGTCATTTTATCTGCTTTCAATGGAATTTTTAATTTCCTGGATATCTCTTTGAATTCATTACATGCATTCTATTTCATTCACTGTTTTTATCCTCTTCCTATCATCATCTGTATGTTTTTGTCTGTCTCTAGATTTGTTGATCAATTCCTTTATAAATGTTGACATTTCATTTTTTTTCTTTTTTTTTACCTGAAAGATTATTTCTGATCTGGTTTCCTCTAAAAGCTTATGGTTTTGCTTCTTTATTGCAGCTGCCATCATTTCAGAATATTTAGATGTGTGTCTTCTAACATCTTTCATGTTGATGTCTCTTGGACTTGCTATGGGTGTACTAGAGGTCTGACATTACATTATGCTTTTTCATCTTGTCACTTTCTCTATGAAAAAATGTTTATTTTGTTTTCTGTGGTGATCCTTTTGAGTTTTTGTAATAGGTAGCTATATCATTAGTATCAAGGCCTCTCTAGGAAAGTCTGTTCTTCAGGCATGTATTCTCTGTGTAGGATATTCTTGGTTCATGTCTCTCCCAAGATCCTACCTCCCCAAATAAGTAAGAGTGGGATGTTTCTATTCATTTGGCTCAGTCCCCAGTCCTTTGGTGCAGGGCTGTGGTGCATTTATTACCCCTGTGCTTCCCAGTATTTTTACAGTAGGGAAAATGACTGATTACAGCAGAAATGACATTCTAGGTAATGTAGTAAAATTAGCAGTAACAATAGCATCAAACATAGTTTAGAAACTGACAGACTGTGGTAACTATTAATTTTGTGCTTTAGACCATAGGAACAAAGTCTATAGATATACAACAGAATTGATCATAAATTAGGAGTTTGTATGTGAAATGTTTCTGCTTAATAGAGTGGTTATAGTGTGTGGTGTGGAAATTTAGGGAGGGTGGTGTATAAAACAAAGATAACCAGGAAGGAATCAGAATTGAGGCTGAAGGATGAAGGATGGTCATGTAACATTTTTGGAAACTAAGGAAAGGAATAGAAAAGAAAAGATGAAGGAATACTCAAGGGATTATCTGACCTTGTTCTCTGTGTTTGGTGGATGGGATTAGTTTTCTGTATTTACTTTTAGCTGTTTCAAAATTTGGGATCTTATACCTAGATCTTTGATCTATTTTGAGTTGAGAGATGGGGACCTATTTTCAATCTTCTACAAGTGGATATACAGTTTTATGTTTCATTGGTGTATGTGTTTATTTTTGTTCTGGTACCATGCTGTTTTTGTTACTCTAGCTTTATAGTGTAATTTAAAATTGACCATTGTGGTACCTCCAGCCTTGCTCTTTTTGCTTCGAACTGCTTTGTGTTTCCATATGAAATTTAGGATTGTTTAATTTCTAGTTGTGTGAAGAATGTCTTTGGTATATTGATGGGAATTGCTTGGGATCTGTAAATCATATTTTGGTAATATGACCACTTTAAAATATCAATTCTGACAATCAATGAACAGTCTTTTCATCTTATAGAGTCCTCTTCAATTTCTTTCTTCAGTGTTCTAAAATTTTCATTGCAACTGTCTTTAACTTCCTTGGTTAGATTGATGCATGGGTATAATATTTAGTTTGAGGGTATTGTGAATGAGATTGTTTTCCTGATATCTTGCTCAGGTCATTCATTATTGCCATATAGATACACTATTTCTTAGTTTTGAAACAAGATTTGCTAAGTTGCCTAGTTTGGGTTCAAATTTTGATCTTCCTACCTCAGCCTCCCATATTGCTGGAATTACAAGTGTGTTTCACCATCTAAACTCTGAGCCAAGTTCTTTCTAGAACCTTTATATAAAATATAATAGTAAGTACGAGTCATGGAGTTAATATTATCAATATTCATTTGTCATTCCTTTAACAGGAAGAAACTAAGTAGTTCAAGGTTCTGAAAATTCTGTGTGAATTGTCTAGAGATATTTGAAGAAAGCAACTACATGAGACTTTCTCTCAAAAGTATTTTTTTCTAAACAATGTTCAAAGTTAAAATAAATGTAAAGTATTTAGAGACATATTTTACAATATTTGACTTGAAGGCTCAATTTTGAGGTACTGTCATTTTTGGGATTATTTACCTGCGGTAAGACAGGTAAATGGTCAGGGAGTCTTCAGCTCCTGTGTGACTGGCTCTTATTCTAGTGCTTTGAAGCCAACTGTAGAAGAGAGGCTTCTTGTCTCACAGTCCATTCCAACCCATATAGAGTCAGTATCTGTATCCCCCAGCTCCTGAATTCTGTTTGTTTGTTCCCTTCTTCATTTATTCACCCAGGTACTCTGTATCTGACTTGAAGTCTTTACTGCCCCATCCATCACATGCTGTTTCATACCAGCCTGACTTCACTTCAGCCCTTGCTTTGTAATATGTAGCTATCAGAGCAACTGTCATAATATGTCTGTTACAGAACATGGGAAAAGATGCCTAGATTTTGCTTAGAAACTTGGAAGAAGATAATGTCAATGCTTCTCCATCAATTGCAGAGAACAGATGGGTCTTAATTTTGCATAGCAAGATTTTAGAGTCAGTATTTTAGCTGGAGACTGTGGAGAAGGATATAGAACTGTTGTCCTAATCTGTGTTTGAAAGCAAAATCCATTGCTCTCCTTTTAGATTGCATTTTCATGTATGATAGGTTTGGAGCTGTCTGTGGATGGAAGCCAACACTCACAAGCTTGCATATCAGTTGGGCAGTTTCCTCTGAATCAGCCATCTGCCAGCAGCTTGAAATTGGCCAAGGCGGAATCCTTTAAGTGACAGACATTGGCAAGCGCTAGCAATCAAGTTCTCTTTCCCTCCTGCCAGCTGGTTTGTCTATACTGATGGTGACTGGAGGAAAACAGCTAAAACTATTCTAAAGCAATACCTTGAAGATATCATTCCCAGAACTACTTCCTAAAATGCAAAACTTGCCTGTTATTTTTCTACTTTTCACATATCTTCATTTTGCTCTAGATTCCTCTCCAGACTGATCTACTTTCCCTCTTTCCAACTTTTCCCACTGTACCTTTATTGTAACATATCTCTCTCCTGAATCCCACATCTTCGTTTGGGTCCTTGTTGCTGAATGTGAACAAAAATACTTTCCCTTCATGTGATCTCTAACTGTGGGACATGGAATTTAGTTTAAATAATTTGCATATTAATGCTAATGATCTGATACAGGTATGCATAAGTCAATTTACAGAATAAAAAATTTGACACCACCAAGACATATTACCAGCTTTATTTATTTATTTATTTATTTTGTTTTATTTAAGAAAAAATGGACACAGAAGACAGAAACAAAAAGCTAAAAAGACAGACAAACAACAACAACAAATCTGATATGATAACATTGTAGGTTTACACAGTGAGATGGTTGAAATTTGGCAGTAGTTACAATATTGCTTATTGTTACCTTCATAGGGGTTGTTCAGATTGACAGATATAGACATGCAAAATTTATCAATCATGAGTATTAACTTTTCTTTTTCAATAGCTAATGCATTTAGTAATATAGTCATTTTAACTGTGCTATGTATACATATTTATAAATTTATGTCTTTTTCCTTTTCCCTTCCTTCCTTCCTCCTTTCCCTTTAGAATACCTCTTGTTATCTTTAAAATAACTGCCCATATCATCAGGTCTAATATAATCAAGCAAGATAGTTCAGAATGAAGCCAATAAAGAATAAAAGAATGGTCGTAAAGAAAAGAAACAAAAAACTAAAGGAATCAATAAACCACAACAACATATCCGATACTGTAACATTATAGGTTTATGAAATGAGATGATTGGAGTTTTACAGTAGTTGTGACATTACATATCATTACCTTCAAGGGTGTTGTTCAGATTGACAGATAAGGACGTGTAAGATTGGTCTAATCATATGAGTATCAACTGTTCTCTCTCACCAGTTAATGCATTTAGTAATATAGTCTTTCAAACTATCTTATGTATACCCTCATATAGATCTATACCTTTTTCCTTTTCCCTTCATTCCTTCCTTGGTTCCCCTTGTATTACCTCTTATTGTCTTCAAAATAAATGCCCTTACCAATCGGCCTAATACAGTTGAACGAAATAATACTGGATAAAACCAGTAACAAATGAAATAATGGAAGCAATACATAGTATTGCAATGTTGATTTCTATAATGCCTCATATTACCTTCTAGGCGGTTGCCTATATCATCCATTGTAATACGAAGATAGATTAAAATCCCTCAAAACAGAATAGTGAAAGCAATACCTGGTTTCGAAACAAGGTGGTTGAATATCATTAAAGTAGCTACCCTAATAAATTTTGTTATCTTTAAAATAGCTGTCTTTGTCATCATATATAATAAAGTTAAGCAGGTTGAGGTAGAATAAGATTAAACTAAACAGCTCATTGGAAACAATACTGGACTTAAATCCCGATGATAGAGTATTCATTTGTCTGCCGCACGCGGTGTTATCCCTCTGTCACTGTTTCTGGAGCTGTGGACTTTTTAATTTCTCTCTAGAATGTCCTTCAGTATTCTTTGTAGGATTGACTTGGTTGTCATAAATTCCTTTAGTTGTTCTTTGTTGTGGAAGTATCTTGTTTCTCCATTGATTTTGAAAGATAATTTTGCAGGGTACATCAATCTGGGTTGGAAGTTATTTTCCTTCAGGGCTTGAAATACTTCACTCCAAGCTCTTCTTGACCTGATGGTTTGTGTTGAGAAGTCTGTCATGATTCTGATGGGCCTTCCTTTGTAGGTAATCTGTCTCTTTTCTCTAATAGCTTTTAATATTTTGTTTCTGTATTGAATTTCTGGAATCTTGATTATTATATGTCTGGATGTAGGCATACTTTGGTCATATGCTGGAGTTCTACAGGCTTCACTTATCTGAAAGTCTCTTCCTGTTCCCATGCTTGGAAAGTTTTCTGAAATTATTTCTATAAATAGGCTTTTAAGTTGACGTGTATTGACCCCTGCTTTTTCACTCACACCTTTTATTTGTAAATTATATTTCCTTGGGTTGTCTTGCAGCCGTTGCACTGCCGCTACCAGGTTTCTTATTATTTTTAGGAGATCTTTCCTTTCTCGATCCCAGACTTCTAGCCTGTCTTCCAGATTTGAAAGTCTATCTTCAGTTTCCTTCAGGTGGTTCTGCCAACTTTCATTGGAGTCTTTGATTTCCTGGTAGTCTTTCTGAATCTGTTTCATATAGTCTAATTCTTTTTGTTTGTTTCCTTCTTGGTTTCTTCCGATTTTCCACACTCCACTTGTTCATCTGTGTCTCCTTTAGAGATGCCTAGTGATTCCTTTAGTATGAATTTCATTTCTATTCTCAGCTGGGCCAACAGTTCCGCTCTAATTTCTTTTATAGCTTCATGGAGTTGTCATCGCCTCAGAGATTTTAATTGTTGGGCTCCCGACCTCTTCTGCATTTGCTTCTCCTGGATTTACTCTGCTTGAATCAGAGGCCAGAGAGTGCCCTCTACCCTTCTGTCTGGGCATTTTCCTGGGTTGTTCAGGAGTCTTGTGGTTTCTCTGGGTTGAGCCCATGTTGCTCCACTGCCTTTCCCCAACCCGTCTCCACTCCATGGATGTCTGGTACAGTGCACGGGGGCAAGGCTGCTGCCTGGGAACCTGTACTGGCTGTCCATAAAACTTCCCCTATCACCCCTGTGGTGCGATGTCTGGTACTGTGCATGGGGGTGGGGCCACTGCTTGGGAATCTGTGCTGGTTGTCCGTGAAACCTGCCCTGCCACCCCTATGGTGTGCATGCAGCCTTGGTCTCCAGACCTAGCCAGTCACTCGCTGGGACCCTCTGGGGCTTGGTTGGAGTAATTTCTTTGGGACCGTGCCCAATGAGGTGTGGTTCTGGTCTCAAGATGGATGCCAGTCCCTCACTCTCCCTTGTGGGGTTGGGGGCTGGGGGCCTGGGACCTGCTGTGCTTACCCACTCGAGTGCTCCAGTCCACCTCACCCTAAGATCAATCGCTGCCTCCACTGTCGCTACTGGGTCACAGCACTTTAATCAGTTGCAGCAATTTAACTGCACTTTTGTAGGACACTCCCTGCTGCTAATTGGGTTCAGCTCCTGTCAGAGGTGCTGCCAGCCTCTGCCTTTGTTTGGTTACTTCTTTTTTTTACTCTTTCTGTGGGCTTCAATTCTCATTGTAGATTCTTCTTGGATCCAGAGAACCCATCTCCCTCTTTTTTTTCTTCTCTTTTTTTTTATATTCCAGCATTTGAATGGTATCTTTGAGTGAGTCCCCCTATTGCAGTGCTCACTGGTCCGCCATTTTGTTCAAATCCCTGCCAGCTTTATTTTTGTGTTAGCCCTTAGATGGAACCCAGATTTTTCACTTATAAGATGGAACAAAGGAAATGTGACACAACTCCAATAACCTTTTTTTTATTTTAAAGAAGATAAAACCAAGCACAACAAAATGATAAAGCCAATTAAAACAAACTAGTGCAAGTGACATAAGACTTCAAAACAATATGAAATCAATAATGGTTACCATAATGCCCCTCATCATCCTCAAAACAGCTGCAGATACCCTCAGACATAGTAAAAATCAAACAAAGCAGAATGGAAACAATAAAAATAAAAACATGAATGCAGTAAAGGACTTCAAAACAAGACAGCAGTAAATCCAAAATGGCTATCATAATATACCCCTCTATCTTTGGAGTAGCTGCCCCTCCCATCGGATATAACAAAACAAAACAGAATAAAACCCAACCCAACAAAACATTAAAAATGATACAGGGCTTCAAAACAAGATAATAGGGAATCAAAAATGACTACCACCCTCAGAAGGAGATTCCCCGACAGGGGCCACACTGTGTACCATTATCCTCTGAACAGATGATCAGACCACCAGCCCTAGACTTGCAAAGTCAGTGAAACACCAAACACCACAAATATCTAATTGCATTTCACCTCAACAGCTATCATCACAGCCTGTGTTTTTCTGGATCAGCTGGTTGTTTATGGGAGTGGGGGTGGGGGAGTGGTGTTGGCTCTTCTTATTTCTCAGCCTGTGTGCTGGAAGGGGCTGGGGTCTGGCTGTCTCCCCAGCAGCCTGCTTATGGCACTGATTCCCAGGAAAGGCTTGCTTCTTGGTGACTTCTTGTTCTCTTCCTCCACATTCCGGGAATGGTGCTGACTCACAGGAAAAGGCTGGGGTCTGGCTGTTCCCCCAGTGGCAGTGACCCATGCATGGTGCTGGTTTGCAGGGAGGGCTTGCTTCTTGGTGACTTCTTGTTCTCTTCCCCTGTAGTCCATGAATGGCACTGACTACAGGAAAAGACTGGGGTCTAGCTGTCCCCTGGGCAGCTGCAGCCCACATATGGTGCTGGTTCACAGGGAGGGCTTGCTTCTGCAATGACCTTTTAATAAGAGAAGAGAGGGAGAGCCAAAGTGAGCATCAGTTCCTTTGTTAACTTTAGAAAACTCACTAGCAAAGATGGTTTAGAAAAGGGTAATATTTCTATGTATCCCTGACACCTTTACCATTGCTCTCTTTTTTTTAAATTTTATTTGAGTGAAGAAAAACAAAACAAACAAAAACAACAACAACAACAAAAAGACAACATATATAGTAAAAACAACAAGCAAAAGAGACAAGCAAATGACTAGAGTAAATAAACAACATTGCAGGTTTACACAACCGGTGGATAGAAGCGTGACAATGGTTGCAATATTGCGCATCGTTATCTTTAAAATGGTTTCTTACATTATCAGATATAGACATGCTAGATTGATCTAATCATATGAGTATTAATTGTTCTTTCTCAATAACGAATACATTCAGCAGTGTTCTTTTTAGTTATCTTACATATACATATATACAGGTTTATATCTTTTC